>VXBJ01004952.1:611950-665596 GCA_013400055.1 Nycticryphes semicollaris
ATCGCAGGCCCATTTCCCCCCACCCCAGACATCTTTGCCCCTACCTGCTGCTGCCCCACTGGAGGCCACACAGGGTGCTGCCAAGGAGGCCAGTGGAACCGAGCAGCCAGACCCTTCCACCATGACTCCCCAGGTAAGGCACTGCTGCCTCTGCACTTGCCCCTGTGGCCTCCGCTGGCAGCAGGGACTCACCAGGGCAACAGTGGTGATTCATCACCGGTGGGTACCGGGTGCTGCAAAGGTCTCGAGTAAGGGCAGTTAATAAACATGATGTTTTTGAATAATACTTAAAGGGTTTGGACACAGCTCTTGGATGTCCAGGAATGGCAAGGCTCAGGCAAAGCTCTCTAAATGCTTCTTTATCCAGTGGTGGTTGTCAGGATATAACAAATTGTAGTTTTTCAGGAGCAAACAAGTTCTTTATGGAAAAGTCTAACTCCCAGCTGAATTTGATTTTCCTGTTGCATTTCTTGGTCTCTGGAGGCTTGTTTTCCAACGTATACCACGTGGGCCACCTGCACCGAACCTCTGTTGACTTCGTCTAGCCTGTTGTGAGATACAGTGGTCTGTTTGTTTATTGCATGTTGCAGAAATAGTGCCTCTTGTCTTCAGCGATTTCCTCGTTTAGTTTTTTCTCTTGAGGTCATGGTTCAGTTCAGTTGTCTATCTGATCGGTATAGCATTGTGATTATTTTAGTCTTAGCCACTTAATTAATGCTGAAAAAGATTTTCTGTCGTAGTTACCCTTCACTTAGGCTTGCACATCTTGCTACTCATGCTTGATGCTCTAGTATAAAACTGTATGGGGCATTGTTCTGAAATGCTTTTAAGGTGAAAAATGTTTTTATTATTAATGTGGTGTGCTTTAATATGTATGCTACAGCCCAAATGCTTGCAAAATGTTTGCGCGCTTCAGTTCCTACACATCAGTGTTTCCAGTGAACTTGTTGTGACCGTTCACGTGCGTTAAGTTAGGGACTGTCCAGTTGCTTAAGGTTAAGTGAGCACAAAGAGGCACATGTGCTGAGGTCCTCAGCTACGTGTACAGGTCAGGTTCACTGAGGCTTTTTGCATGGTTTTAGCGTTGGCTTGTAGAAGTCCAGCTGCAAGAATGAAGTTGATGTGCGTGCTTTAAAAAGTTCATTTATTTAATTTGGCAAATTAATTTTAGGATTGTGATTTGAAGCTAAGTTTGCAAAAATCCTGTTGCATAATACTGAAGTCACTGACATTTTAAATGGGTTAATCTTTGGGACATCTTTTAAATTGCATCCATTAAAATTTCATACCCATACCTGAATTCATTTGGGAATGTATTATTTTAAAGTTTTCACTGTGTAACTAATTAGGCAGTGCCTAGCAAAGTGATACTTTCAGTTAATTAATTCTACAGAGGCTTTGGACAGTACTAGTTGATATTTTACCGTGATAATGATGGGACTTATTAAAGTTTTTGGTGACAAAAACCAAAGCCCTGAAAAATCAGAGGTAGACAGTGATGTTAATTCAGTATAGAGGCTGCTTACTGACTTCTTAAATTATTAATCTCAAGATCAAACAGTAAATTGTAAAGCCTCTCCGTTTACGTAGCCTGAAATGTCATTAATGTTATTTAATTGTTCCTCAGCCATTCTCTCCTTTCCAGAAGAGTCGCAAGCGTTAGTGTGGTGTACATATAGAAGAGGCATAATATGGCTTGTCCAGTTTATGAGTGTTTATACAAACAACTTCTACTTTGAGCAGTTTGTTTACTCTTATACACAATTCAGTGTTAATTGAAAAGGAATGTTGTAGTTTGCCGGTTGTAAATTTGTTATAACAGATTGATATGATTGTAACAGTCTTGGCCATAAAATTAGAATTTGGAGCAACAAGTCCTTACGCAATAGGAAGAGCAGAGTGATGCTTTCTTGCTAATGATCTTAAAAGCTGAGCAGAGAAATATTGTAATTTCCATTTATAAGATTCTCTTAAGCCTTTGTTTAAACTGGGAACTGAAAACAATTCTTTCTGCTTCCCACAGTAACGGTGGCTGCAGCCAAATTAGATCAGTGGTTTTCTATTAACATAGAAAATATTATGCAATTTGCCATGACTTAGTGTTTTATTATATCCCTTTCCTATCTAAAAATAAGATAGCGCTCTTTGCCTTGATAGTTTTGTGAGTTTAGCTTAATTTCTCACATGGGCCTACAGTTGGAGCAAATAGTTGGATTCTTGTGTTTCTTTACATGCATCTTTTGTCAAGTCCTGTTAAAATCCCTGTGGTATTTAATTAGTGCTCCATCTGATATTTGGGTACTACATGCTGCTATTTATTTATAGTAGTAAACAAATATGTGTGGTTATGTCTGTACCCATAAATATGCATTTATCTAGGTCTGTTGAAGCTTTACCTTCTCACCTTTCAGCAGACTGCTGCACTCTTTAAAATCCCTCCTTTGTTTTATAAAGGGTGCTAAATCATTCTTCTGCTATCTTTACAAGAAGAGGACCAAGCATTGTATGAAACAGGCACTATGCTATGGCCTGGGGTCACCTAAATTCATTTTGAAGTAGTCTTTTGGCATGAGCTCTTCATTAACGTTTTTGGTGGTATGTCCTGTGGTCAGGAGCTGACAGCACTGGTTTCAGTGTTCCCTGTACAGTGCAGCAGGTCAGTCTTTGGCAGGTCAGCTAAAGATGGAAAAAGGTGTATATTGATGCTGGTGAGTTCTTGGGCTTAAGGATGGTAACTGGACTCGAAGAATGACAGTCATCCTGAGGAGAGAAGCACTCAAATAACTGAATGTTTCACCATCAGGGATTTTCTATGGTAGCACTTCTGTTTTGTTCAGACCAAGCTGTAGAAATCTGCCTTCCCATTTTTTTCATTCTCTCCAGATACAACCTGTAATACATGTCACCATCTTCCTCTGTTGCCAAAAAAAAAAAAAAAGTGCCAGGATGTTATCATAGTTCTTTGTGTGATTCCCTGGTCATATAATGAGTATTAGCCCCTTAGAATGAGGAGGAAGCAAAATAGATCCATGGAGACAACAATTATGTGTCAGTAGAACAGGTGCTCACCAAGCACACCGTCCAGCACTGTCACAGTAAATCACTGTATAACGCCTTTTGAGAGGGATAATTGAATCAGCTTTTGTATAGCAGGGGATGTATGTTAAAAATTGCATTTATTACATACAGCACATTGTTGAAGGTTTCTGGGTGAGTCCATGCTGAAGCGTGAATGCACATTTTCCACCCAAAGCCATGAGAGCTCTTCTGAGGCATATTCTTGTTGAAAAGGCTCTTGGCAGGAATGATTGCACGATCAACATAAGGTCCAAGAAGCGTAACCTCTCCTTTTGTCGACCTCATCTTCCAGTTACAGTTTTACAGAAGTATTTTTTTTAAAATACAGATATATGTTTAATTGCATCTGCTGGATTGCTACCAATAGAAAACATAGTTCCTGATTTGAGTGTGAGGTAGGCTTTTGGATGAAACTTACACTTCTTTTCAACTTGTTTTAATATGGGCAGAATGGTTCAGTTTTGAGAAATCTCATCAGACAGCACTTGCTGCTTTGTTGTTGTCACACTTATATTTTAAAATACCTGCGTCGTTTGGACTCTTTTCTGTCTCCGATGGGGCTTTATAGCAGTGTCTTTTCTTAACTGTGTATACTTGGAGGGAAGAAGAGAAGATATGGAAGATGTGCAAGAGTCTCAGATTACTCAAGATGTAGTGGAGTTGATGTGAGAACATAAGAATGGTTGCAGTAGGTCAGACCAAAAGTACAGTATTTTATCATTCTGTCTTTGACAGTGACTAAAAGCAGATACTAACAGAATAACTTAAAATCAAGTGTATAGCGATACTTCCCTGAAATATAGGAGCTGCATTAGAATCATAGAATCATTCAGGATGGAATAAACCCTTGGGATCATTGAGTCCAACCATCAGCCCTACTCTACAAAGTTCTCCCCTGCACCATATCCCCCAACACCACATCTAAACTACTCTTAAACACAATAGAATCATAGAAAACATTAGCTGCGAATGGTGTCCTTACTTTTAAAATCTGTTGATTTTTCTTCCATAGGCTTATGGAGCTGTGTCCTGAATCCTCAAAATTTGAGGTCTTTCAGGGTCTCTGGCAGGGACTTTGGTAGCACAAGGCCATGTCAGGTGAAGAGCTGCCTTACGTTTTAGATCTGTATCTTGTTAGTTTAATTTGGTGCCTGATACTTCTTGTATTGGAAGAGATACAGAACTGTTGGTTCCTGATCAGGTCTCTTTAAGATGCACCACTGCTTAAGTGCTGAGATACATACCATTAGTCTTTTGTTATTTGTGTTGGTGGCAGTTTACAGTGCTTTGAAACTACTGTCATCTGCCTGGAGTACTCTAATTCTAGCCTGAAATATTTAAAAATTAAAGCTTGATCACTTGTTAAATAGGTACTTTTTTGGATGCAACCTGATCTGTTTACTTCTTCAGTTGTTGAATAAAACAGAATTAATGAGAATTCAGATGGTAAATAATCCTCACTATATGCTGGTTCTGATTGCTTTTTTTCCTTTCCACAGCCTTTATTCAAATGTCTCCACCACAATTTCTCCACTGTCATTTTCGGTCTATTTGATGTTTGTGTTCTCTTTTCATCCTCTTAATCTTTTATGTACATTTTCTCCTTTTTCTCTTTTCTGCTCCTTTACTTGTTCTACATTTTTTCTTCTTTTTACCTGAGTTAGTCTCATACTAAGTACCTGTGGTTGTTAGGAATAAAAAGCATGAAAATTAGATATTATTTTTTTTTATAGATGTGTATCTACCTGTCTGTAGTAATTTGGCTTACAATTAGCCATCTTTCTGCTTTTTGTTGTTGTTCTCTTTAGTTGCTAGCTCTTTGAGGTAGGAAATAAATTCTGCTGCGGGTACTATGCCTCACATAGTGGTTTCTGAATTTTGATTCTATCTTCTGACCTCTGTTGCATTACTGTTGGTGATTAAGTGGGGTTTCACGGAATGGTAAGGGTTGGAAGAGACCTCATCCAGTCCAGACCTCTGCCAAAGCAGGTTCACTGAGAGCAGGCTGGACAGGAACACATCCAAGCATGTTTTGACTCTCGCCAGAGAAGGAGACTCCACCACCTCTCTGAGCCACCTCCCTCAAAACAGATTTAAAAACATTTGTAGAGTGTTATTCTAGTCATAGTCATGAAATGGTTTTCTTGGGGTTTCCTGTGAAAGCTGTCTTAGAAAATTTCTGTCTATTGTAGGAACAGCAGCAGTACTGGTACCAGCAGCACTTGCTTAGCCTGCAGCAAAGGGCAAAAGCCCATGCTCAGGGACAGCAGCAAATGAAAGGTCCAGTAGTGAAGGATGCATCTGAGCAGAGAGCAAAGTCTGAAGAAGGGAAAATGAGTGCTTCAACTCAGCAGTCTGAAGCTCCTCCGCTTAATGAATCCCTGCCTCCACCTTCCAAAGAAGATGAGTCTTCTCTTGCATCCACTGAAACTCAGGTAGGCTTTGTAAAGTGATGCCACTCCATTGGTTGTGCTAGATGGGACAAAGAAACAAGAAAATAATGCCGTTGAATTCTCATGTATACTGTGTAACATGACTAAATACAGTAAAGCAATCTTAAAAGAACATTTGCTAAGGCTGCACAGTTAAAAAAATTTAAAATAAACTGATATTGAAACTTAGATAGTCACTGACATAGGCACCAAACGAGTCCAAGCTTGACTCACTTGCACCTTCCCAAATGTTGTCATCTTTGTCTGAGAAACACTTAGTGATACCGAAGTGCTGAATCAGGTACTCAGTAGATAGAGTGGCATCTTTAAGACACTGTTTCTTAATTCCTCTCTTGCAGTCTGTGAATTCTGGCTCCCCTTTTCTCTGTGTGTTGGAGTTTGTTGGAAAGCCAAGAACTTTGCACAGAATACTTTTGTCAACATGCTTAATAACAGTTACTGCTTAGCGGATGAAGGTCATGATTGATGTTTGAACAGATTACTGTAGGGTAATAGATTACCCTTCATCGTGTGCTCCACTTTAACTTACAGTGTGTGGGTTCCTACCAAGTGGCAAAAATAATACTCTCAGGGTTACTTTACCTCATTATGAGAAAGAACTGTTGTCTAATATTTGCTGTGAGCAACAGGTAACAGATCCAGATTAATCTCTTTCCTGCAGGTAGTTTCAGTATGCATGAATATCCTCACTAATAACCTCTAGATGAGATTAGTTGCTTTAAGAATAAATGAAATAAAAATCAGCCTTTCAGAAGCTGTGGGTGGCCAGAACACTGAAATACAGAGCGATAAAATAACAAACACTGAGAAAGTTCCTGTAAACTGCATAGTGACCAAGTGTGTTTTTCTTCTGACGGAGGAGCTTTCTTTTATTTCTAGTATTTGCCTTTTTGTCTAGCTCAATATTGAACCTCCCGATGACCCTGAGGAAGATTTGAGACTGCAGCAGTTGCAAGCAGCAGCAGCTCAATGGCAGCAGCATCCCCATCAGCGGGTTGGATTTCAATATCAGAGAATAATGCAGAAGCATGCCCAGCTGCAGCAGATAGTACAGCAGTATCAGCAGATCATGCAACAGCCTCCACACTTACAGGTGAAGCACTAAGGAGATGGTGTTTGATTATATACTTTCTGGGTGACTTAGCACTCATGATCTGCTGAAAAACAAGTAGTTGAATAATTTGCTGTGGTTGGCACGTTTGTCTAGCTACTTTTTTTCTGCTTGGGTAGAAATCTGTAACCCCTTTTCCTACTGTCACTCAACTTCAGAATGAAAAGAGAATTGACAGATGGTGATGAAGCTTCAGTAGGATGAGAAATGCAAAACTTTGCAGTTGTCATAAGATTTTTCAGATGTACCTGAGTGATACAGGACCAAAGCTGAACACAATATTGAATTTACTAAGCTTTGAATATTTTACTGTTGAAGAAACAAGGTCAGAAGAAAAGTCAGGTAAATAGATGATTGCATAGAGTAAGTTAGTAGCTGCTCTTTTCTACTACGTTGTGTAGTACAGAAATAAATATGTAAAATGGTGAAGTAAACATAGATACCAAAAATACACACTTAAAGTAATTAAGCAAATCACCATTTCACATTATTTTTGACTAAAATAATCAGTGAAATAAAAGAAACAGTCCGAAAGGTTGCAACATGAAGTAGTTATTAAGCTTTTAAGTAGAAGTTAATTACTGTACTAGAGAGTTGAGTCAGCTTTTTCTGGGTTGGTATAGTTTGTACATTGAGCTTGGGCTATCGGCTTGTTTAAAAAAATAATTCTTAAGTGTGAACCCTAAATATTTCAGACAAGATCAAGCCATGGATATTAGGACCCGTATCTACACATAACAGGAGACAGTACCTCCTTGAAATAAGCTTCATTGTGCAAATAAGATCTGGCAAAGGCTTAGAGAAGAGTAATTGCTGACAGCTGAAGCAACTCTGAGAGGGTTAATAGCAGAAACTGAAACCTTGAGAAATAGCCATGGACTGTATCTATGGAAAGCCTGAGGATTGATTTGGGCTTTAGCCATTGTTAATATCCAGTAGCAATACAGCTTGGAGCCCTTTGATTATAACTTTCCTCAACTGTCCTGTTTAAAAAGAGCACTAGTCATAAAATGTGTAAATTGTCACAATGACTTTAGACAACGCTGTTGGTGTTTGCTTTTGTTTCAGTGTAGATCTTCCTTAAGCTTCTACCCAAGTCCGAAATTGCGATATTACAAGTGATACTGAAGTATGTGGCTCTTAAAATAACTAGGATGGTATTTTGAAGCTATTCTTGTCTTCTTGTTGCAGACAATGTCAGTGGACATGCAGCTGCGACATTATGAGGCACAGCAAAAACAGTTCCAGCAGCTTCATAAAGATTGGGAGCGATCAATGAACCAACAGTGGCAGCATCAGCTTCAAACCTACCCTCATAAAGACCAGCTTCAAGAGTATGAGAAGCAGTGGAAAGCATGGGATGAGCAGATGAAGGTCACTCAGTCCCACCTGCAGGAGAAAGTGAGCTCACTCCAAAATCTGAAGAATCAATATCCTGCAAATGTTTCGCTGCCACCTCCATTTGTTCCATATTCTCAATCCACTCAAGGTGGCATTCCTATTATGCCTCCAGCTTTACCTTCGACAACACCTCCACTGGTCCCCCCACCTCTCTCTTCCGTCTCTCAGTTATCTAATTCCTCTGTCCCTTCAGGATCCGGTTCTCAAAGCAGTCAACCTACCGAGACGCCAAGGCCAGCTCTGCTTCCCACCCCTGGTACCTATGCATCAAAAGTAGGTAGTTCAACCGTCTATTCACCTTACCATTCTCAAGTAAGTTCATCTTTTGGCTCTTCAGATCACGGAAAGTCTCAAGTTCATCTTAGTAAACAAACTGTCTCCGTTTCATCTGAGCAAGGATGTGGGGAACTGAAAGGCAGTTCTGCAGTGTCTTCAACACATGCACCTACCATGCAGGATAAACCAGTGAGGTCGGGTGGATTGCTTCCAGATCCTCCCAGATCAGCACGTTTTGAAGGTCCCAGAGGCCCTAGGTAAGGATGTTTTTCATGATTTATACATGTTCCAGGCTAAAAAACTTACAGTGGTATATTAAGAAATGAAACATAGATCTTATTCTCAGGTCTTCCTGAGGTCATGTGAAGTGTGCTTGTTTGCTGGAGGTTTTGTTGTTAATGTATATTCACCAGTGTCTGTATTTATTATTAAAACAAGGATAGAAAGATGCCTTTCACCTGAGCATTATTTCAAGTAGAATGTTGGGGTTTTTCTCTAGTAAAATGCTTGGGCACACTTCATTACCAGAGACATAATGTCCCTTCTGTGAATATAGGAAAACTATAAATATTGTAAATGTTTGATATGTCTTTGCTGTCCTTGGTTTGAAGTTGACTCGCGCACAAAAGAGGTGATCCTGTACGAAAAGTGATCTAAATTCCCAGCATTTTGTCTGTGGTACTGGGAATGCAGTTTAGGAAAATCTAAAGCAAAAATGTTGAAAGATTGTTTTTAAGGTGTAGCTAAGTATGACAGCACTTCAACGTAGGCATTCTGAAAGGGATTCAGGAAAGTATTCAGATATATATTCAGTTAAATATACTAACGTAGTTAAGTACTGGCAATTTAAATGCTATTTAGTTTTTAGAAACAAAAAGTACTGCTGGTTTGTAATCCAAGATTTATTTCAGAAAGCAGAGAAAATTCAAAGCCTAGTGTGAGAGAGTTCTGCAGTTACATGGTTGTCCTATTCAGTGCACTTTTCAAAATGGCGGTGTGATAAGAGAGGTAGTGTGTGTCTTAAGTACCAATCAGTGGTAGCATTATTTAGCATGCAAACAATTATAAACAAGAGAGAAGGAAAGAAATGAAGATTTGAGCCTTGGAATCCTAGCATTAGGATTCTTTGCCTCTTTTTCTCTTGCATTACATCATTCATAACGGTCTTGGTTTTGACGGTTTCTGTCAATCTTTTTGATAATACACAACTTTATTCATCCTTAAATCTTTGTTTTAGCAGGTGGATGGCCTGCTGCCTTAATGTAAAGCTGCTCTAAAAGCCAGTGTTCTGTATCTTTTATGTAGTTTTATACATACTATGTGGTTTATTTAATCCAAGATCTTGGGTTTGGAATGTTATTCTTTCATACTTGACATGATATCAGGTTGCAAAAATAACATCTGTTCTCTCTGGTCATTCACTGGCTGATGTGAGATCTACTGAATCAAAGAACAGTATTCTATTAAATTGTTTCTACCTTTACATACTCTGTTAGACATTATAATCATATCTTCATGTTTATTTCCCTTCTCTTTCCTTCCAAAGTGATCATTCATGAATAATAATTCATGAATTGCTAGCAATGTAAATTAATTTTTTATAACTTTGAATAATTTTCTACCTCCTGATGTTTTTTAAAAAGGGTTGTTTCTTGTCCTGGGGACTTGTTGGGTGTTCGCTTCTGAACAGACTGTTTCCATGATCTACTAGTGCCTGTCTTCTATGTGTGTTGGCTTAGAGCTCAGTGATGTGCAATGACAGGCTATGGGTAATCACAAATTTCTAGAATGCACGTACAGGAGCTCTGTGTTTAAGCACACTTACAGTATTTAATTAATACTGTGAAGCTTTCTGCATTCCTCTTGAGATTTGCATGACCATTCTAAGGTTTTATTGAAGCTTTCCAAAAGACCTGTTTATTTTCAATATAGTTAGTAGAAAAGAGAGTGCTATTAAATTTTAACTGAGCTTGGGATAAATTAAAAATGTCATGTGTTACCTGCTGCAATCCCAGGTAATGACTAGACATATAAAAAGACATGCACTCCCTTCACCTTTTTCAGCAATTCACGTTTCTCAGGTTGCTCTAAAGAATGGGCTTAAACTCATTTTCAGAATTTTGGGGATGAAGCCTGTCTTACGGTATGCAAACTTCTAGTAATAATTCCCATGTAAAAGTTGATCCTTCAAATCGAAGTTGCCTTGACACTGCGCTGTATAATGGCTTCGCTTTTCTCCTGTCCATCTGGACCTGCCCCTGCCCCCAAAAAGGGCAGTTTAGTGTGTTAACTTATCAGGATTATTAAAATTCTTTGAGGTTGTATAAATGATCTTGTTTGGTAAATTGCTCACTGGAACAGTAAATTCTACAGGTCAACTGCTGTTGGTAACAAGGTAGCAAGGAATGAATGTGTATAGAATCATAGAATAGTTAAAAGTCAAGTAGTCCAACCCCCCTGCAGTGAGCAGGGACATCTTCAGCTAGATCAAGTTGCTCAGGTTGCCCCATCCAACTTTACTTTGAATGTTTCCAGGGATGGGGCATCTACCACCTCTCTGGGCAACCTGTGCCAGTGTTTCACTACCTTCATTGTAAAAAATTTATTCCTTTTTACAATCTAGTCTAAATCTACCCTCTCTTAGTTTAAATCCATACCCCTTGTATTATTGCAACAGGCCTTACTAAAAAGACTGCCACCATATTTTTTATAAGCCCCCTTTAAGTGTTGAAAGACTGCAATAAGGTCTCTGCAATAAGCCTTCTCCAGGCTGAGCAATCCCGACTCCCTCAGCCTTTCTTTATAAGAGGTATTCCATTCCTCTGATCATTTTTGTGTCCCTCCTCTGGACCTGCTGCTACAGGTCCATGTCTTTCCTGCGCTGAGGGCTCCAGAGCTGGACACCGTATGCCAGGTGGAATCTCACCTGGAGAGCAGAGTAGAGGGTCAGGATCATCTCCCTTGACTTGCTGGCTGTGCTTCTTTTGATGCAGCCCAGGATACAGCTGACTTTCTGGGCTGTGAGTGCACATAATTGACTCAACATCCAGCTTTTTAGCCACCAGTACCCCCAGGCCCCTGACAGAGGGCTGCTCTCAGTCCCTTCATCCCCTAGTCTGTATTGATACCGAGGGCTGTCCCAACCCAGGTGCAGGACCTTGCACTTGGCCTTGTTGAACCTCATGAGGTCCATACAGGCCCACTTCTTGAGCTTGTCTAGGTTTCTCTAGACGGCATCATGTCCCTCAGGCATATCAGCTGCACCCCTAAGCTTGTTGTCACCTACAGACTTACTGAAGGCACACTGTCTGTCATTGATGATGATGTTAAACACTACTGGTCCCAGTACGGACCCCTGAGGGACACCACTTGTCATCAGTCTCCACCTAGACATTGAGATGCTGACTGCTACCCTCTGTGACCATTCATCAAGCAATCCACACGTCAAATCTATACCTCTCCATTTTAGAGAGAAGGATGTTGTGGGGGATTGTGTCAGAGGCCTTACAGAGGTCCAGATAGATGACATCTGTAGCCCTTCCCTTGTCCATTGACATAGTCACTTTATCATAGAAAGCCACTAGATTGGTCAGGCAGGATCAGCTCTTGATAAAGCCATGCTGGCTGTCTCGAATCACCTCCCTGTCCTCCATGTGCCTTAGCATAGCTTCTATGAGGATCTGTTCCATGATCTTCCCAGGCACAGAGGTGAGGCTGGCAGGCTGGTAATTCCCTGGGTGCTCCATTTTAAAAAAGGGTGCAATGTTTCCTGTTTCCGAGTCACTGGGGACTTCACCTGACTGCCATGACTTTTCAAATATTGTGGAGAGTGGCTTGGCAACTACATCAGCCATTTCCCTGAGGATTCTGGGATGCATCTTGTCAGGTCCCATAGGTTGGGCCCTCCAGTATGTTCAGGTTGCTCAGGTGGTCACAAAGCTGATCTTCTCTTACAGTGGGAGAGAGATTGCTCCCCCAGTCCCTGTCTTGTGGTCTATCCACTTGAGAGGTGTGGGAAGAGGGGTTGTCAGTGAAGACAGGCCAAAAAGTTGTTGAGTACCTCAGCCTTCTCCTTGTCTCCTTGTGTTACCAGTTTGCCAGTCACATTTATCAAGGAGGGTGTGCTTTCTTTAACCTTTGTTTTCTGGCTGACATACCTGTAGAAGCTGCTCTTATTCTTTGCATCCCTTGCCAAGTTCAGCTCCAGCCGTGCTTCTTGACCCCATTCAGTGAGACACAACTGTGAATCCCAAACATCCAAGCAACTTGACTTCAGGCATGAGTTCTCTATTTGTGCAAAATGAATTTGATTTGTTCTAGTCTAAGCATATGCCTAAATGCTGATTTACGTAAGATTGGGTTTTTTACTAGATCAGCCTTGTTAATGTTAATATGCGTTAATTATTCTTCATTAGTTTGCCTGACCTATTTCTTCATAATCAAGCAATAGCAGTTGTAGGTGCTCTCAAAAGGAATTTTTAAAGTGATGCAATTAAAATGTATTTGTTCTAGACATTGCGTGGTACTGGACAATATTGCAGTTTGTTGTATTTAAAGATTTTTATTTAAAGGATCTGTATTTAAGATTTTTCTAGATGGCATTCATCACCCTGGTGAAGTAGGCTTGTTGCATACTATCAAAACAAAAGTTCAATAGGAGTTGCTGATCGCAACAAACCTTCTGTTAAACAAAAGCTGAAAGCTTTTGTCTCAAATGAGTTTGTGAGCTTTCGGATTTTAGTCCAGAGATATTTAAGACAAATTTCCTTTTAGAGTTGCATAATCTGCAAGTGGCTCAAATTGGTCTTCAGTGGACAATATTGAATTGAAGAACTTGTCTCTTCTGCTCTGGTTCAGTAGGGAATGATCTAAGGCACGCTATGATTTATCAGTTAGAAGTGAATTTTGGGAGAGGACATACTTTTAGAGGATTTTAATTTTGTGTGTTCATTTGAATAAAATTGCCCTTATGTCATCCATAGATTTGATGGACCTCGAGGAAGAGGCTATGACAAATTTGAAGGCTCAAGACAGAGAGGGCCTCGTTTTGACTCCCAGCGCTCAGAAGGATACAGGTCACGTTTTGACCGACAAAATACAGATGGACAGTCTTCGAGTAGATGGGGGGCTATCCCACGAGGACCAGCAGCACAATTTTATACTTCAACAAATACATCACATGGGCATGGTTCCCGACCTAGTGGTCCACGGTGGAGGGGGCCCAGGCCTCATTTGGGACAGCAGCAGCAGCAACAACAGTCATTTTTAGACTCACAGTCAGAAAACAAAGAACCTTTTACAGAGGTGGCTGGCAATCAGCAGTCTGTAAGCAGAACCCAGTCTACTCCTGATGCACAGAGTGCAGGTCCCATTGAGCCAAATGAGGACCTGACAAACACTCAACAGGAACCATCCAAACCTGAAGTCAAAGAAACTACTTCAGACCCTCCTAAAAAGTGGACGTGGAGTTCACATGATCCTAACCAGCAAGTGGAAGAGTCCAAAACACCTACTCCACCTATCCAGAACCAGAAATCAACATCCCTTTCCTCTAACCCTGTAGCTTTGCCATCAGATATTGCAGTAACCCCTGTAACAGGAAACCAGGATTTGGATTCACCAGACGACCAGTTGATTGCTTCAGATAGCACCCAGGGCCTACCTGCACCAGAAGGCAGAGGGAAAGGGTCATTTATGCATGAAGATAGAGGCAAGGGACCAGGGAGCAGAGGAAGGGGCCAGGGCAGACTGGATGATGGCCGTGGCAGAGGGCAGGGGGGCGGCCGTGGCTGGGGAATGAGCCGTGGCCGAGGGATGGGAAGGATGGATGGTGGCCGGGGAATGGGAAGGATGGATGGCGGTTGGGGAATGGGCAGGATGGATGATGGCCATGGGCGGGGAATGGGCAGGATGGATGAAGGCCGTGGCAGAGGATATGTATACAGAGGCAGAGGGCAGGCGAGGCAGGCATCCATCCGTGGCAGGGGAATGTTCAGAAGAGCAGGCAGCAGGGAGAGGATGCCAGATAGGCGGTCAGGCAGCAGGGAAAGGATGCCAGATGGGCGGTCTGGCAGCCGAGAGAGGGGACTGGGTGGACGGTCAGATAGCCATGAGAGGGCATTCTCTAGCCGAGACAGAGAGCTGCCTGGGCGAACGGGTGGCTGGGACAGGGGCCAGGCAGGTAGCCGTGAGAGAGGTCCAGTCAGACGGGCAGGCAGCCGGGAGAGGGAGCCCATGCGGCGAGCGGGCAGCCGGGAAAGGGAGCCCATGCGGCGGGCGGGCAGCCGGGAGAGGGTCCCTGTCAGGCAGGCGGGCAGCCGGGAGAGGGGCCCAGTCAGGCGGGCAGGTAGCCGGGAGAGGGGCCCGGTCAGGCGGGCAGGTAGCCGTGAGAGGGGTCCCATGAGGAGGGCAGGTAGCCGGGAGAGAGAAGCAGGAAGATCTGAAACAGGCAACATAGATAAATCCATTCACCTAGGAGATGACCCTGACCAGTTGCCTCCATACCATCGAGATGACGCACTGAGGGGCTCCTGGGGTCATGAAGATGATGGAATGCAGGAGGAATTTCCTTTAGATAGTCAAGATGACCCTTCTTTGGAGCATGAACGGTTGGATGACTGGGAAAGAGACAGATACTGGAGAGATCACAACTCTGATTATCAAGATGATTCTGTAGATGCGTATGACAGAGATGACAGGTTGCAATCTCACCATTCATTGCCTCCATTATCTCCCCTACCACCGCTACCTCCTTTATCATCTGATCATGACAGACGAGATTCATGGTGGGATGACTGGAAAAGGCCCAGAGAGAGAGAACTAGATAGAGATCTAGATAGGACTGGAAGATCCTCAGACATTTATGATCAGGACTTAGACAGAGAATGGGATAGAGACTGGGACATGAGACCTATGGATGACAGAGAAGTGGGGAATCGTGACCTGGATATCCCTCCTCTACCACCATTACCACCTCTTCCACCTCTGGACAGATACCGTGAAGACAGGTGGAGGGATGATAGGAATAGAGATCATTATGACAGAGACTTCCGAGACAGGGGGGAGCTAAGGATTCGAGAGTATCCAGAGAGATACGACACATGGCGGGAGAAGCAAGACTACCTTCCTGAAAGGACTGATTGGGAGAGGGAACGGTTGTCAGATAGATGGTATCCAGATGATGGAGACAGACTGCGGTCTTTGGATGATCATTCAGATTCATCCCTTCCTCCACCTTCACATTCCTCTGATATGCTGGGAGCAGATTCAAACCTGGACTCCGACCAGTCTTTGGGAGGAGTGATGGTCCTCAGCCAAAGACAGCATGAGATAATTCTGAAGGCTGCCCAGGAGCTAAAAATGCTTCGGTGAGTCGCCTGGTTCTGTCACTTTGGGTGGGAAGCCCATTCTGTGGAGATGGTGCTCCTTTCCTCATTCATTCCTTTGTTTACACAGCATGATAGTCGGAGCTCATGTGGAACAGGCTATTTGGAGTACCTCCATCACAGCTTTTGTGGATGGTCATCTTTTCTTAAATAGGTGGTTGTCCCTTTCCCCATGAATATGACATTCCCTGTTTGTTACTTTCTGGGAAAAGATCTGGCCTCATCACCTGACCAATCTTTTTGTTACCCTCAAACAAGTTTGTTGATAATTGCTTTTCCATCGTTTTATTAGTGTCAGATGAGCTCGTTGGTAGTTGCTTTTTAATACTTACCTGTCAAAATCTACATTATTGTGGTTCTTAATTCACACAATGTGACCTATTTAACTTTTGGATACTGCTTACTTTTTAATTAAGGCATACCTGTTTTGTTTTTGTTTTTTTTTTTACAATGCTCTCGCATTTGAAATCCAGCATCATCAGTGGATAATTTTGTCAAGTTTGGTTGGTCTTGGTTCTGAGGATGAGCATAACAGCATTGATAACAATCAAGAGGATATGAATGCAAGAGCTCACCAAGACCACATTTTAGAAAGCGGCGACTAGACTCCAGCTGTAGTAGATGTGTATTTAAAAATAAGTAATTTAATATCTTCTTAAAAATCACGAACATCCTAGGGCTCAGTAAATTTAGTAATATTACAATGAATGGAGCACATACCATCTATCCAAATGCCATCTTTGTGATTTTTAGTGCATGAGTTTAGGGATATTAAAGGTGTTTGGGGGAAAAAGAAAAAAAAAAAAAGATTACCATTTTTGCTGAATGAGATCTTTCAGAGGAGATTGTAGAGAAAAGAGGAAGCACCTTAGAGACAGAGGTTCATCCCATTCAGAAATTAATTAGAGATCACTAAGGATTGATTCCCGTTAAAGAGATGGGCTCACTTCCATAAACAAGATATTATGCTAAAATAATGGATGATTAAACTGAATGAATGTTTATCATTATTACATTTACATTAAACCATATTGAAAGATACAGAGACTTTTTGCACTTTTCTTGGAGCCATTTTGTTTTCCCACTCGTAAGATTGCTAAGCATCTGTCCCATATGGAAGGCCTTTGTTGCGTGCCAAAATGGAAGAAAAACAACTTTAAAAAAGGGATAATTTTTGTTCTGAACAGTTTAATCTTTCACTGCAATTAGATTAACTCAACAGGTTTTAGTAATTGTGAAATCTGTGTTATAAAGCAGTATTTGCCAAAAGTTTGGAGCAATAGATCGTTTTCAGCTTCCTGGCTTTCCCATTGCCTCAGGTTGCCAGTCATATGTTTTGCTCTTTAATTGGTTAGTTAGACTTAATCTAAGGGCTGTAGTTTGGGAATCACTGCCAAAGTGACTAATATATTAGGGCTGAAATATTTAAACACCGAAACGAAAATATTTTATGTAAGAAAGTAGATATGTATGCCCCTTTCTAAGCCAGCAAAAAGGGGGAATATAAACCTGACACTGTTGATAATGACTTTTAATTCAATAAGAGGATGATCTTAAAAATTAGTTGCGCTTCTCATCAGGTTGTTATAAGCAGGTGACCCCAGTCTGAAGAGCAGGAAAAACTTAAGGAGATTGCTTATGATTTATAGTTACACCAGTAGTGTGGTGCATATCTGCTTTCATCTCCAGAGGTAAAGCCTTCATCTGGCTTTGCTTTTATTTGTGTAGAATAGCACACTCTGAGCTGCAGGCTCTCCTGTGTTTCTCATTTCGGTGTATTTTTCCAAAGCCAGGTGTAAAGAAGACCTTGTAAGTGCTAGCAGTTGCTCAGTTTACGCTTTGTACTAATGGAGCATTTTGGATCCCTTTCTGTGAGCCAAGTTCCCCTTGCACTGGACACTGAACACATGGGTTGCTGGTCAGGACAGTCTCTTTGTGCCCAGTATGGAGGGATCCCATTAGTTGTTCTTAGTTGTTCTTCGGCCACTACTTTAATACATGCAGTTAATGTGAGCAAAGAGTTGTCAGCAATAAAAAAAAAAAANTTGCATTGAAGAGAAAGATCTTAGTAATCTGGTGGTTGAGGTCTTCACTACACTGGTCCTGGTCTCTGCTCTGTAGATTAGATAGCATTTTGATACATAAAACAAGGAAACAAAAGCTACCATCACTGCTTTGATGTTGGAGTCTCTGTGGTGCTTTGTGTTGGCCTCAATCCTGTTAATCTGCAAACCAGAGCAAATCATCAAGAGCACCGAGACATGCATCTCTGCTGGGCTTCTGGTTTGCAGAAGGTGTTGTCAGAAGCTAAAATCTGGCTTTGCTTTTTACTGTCAAAGTGGGAGTGGTTCTGGCCAAGCCCAAAAGCATAACTGTATGTTGCAGAGGAAATTTGTGATCAAAACAGGGGGCAGCTAATACGTAAAATGCCTCCTTGGTGAGGTGATTATGAAACAGGGATTTGTGGTTTGTAGCGTTGGCCCTGTAAAGCCTGCTGTGTTCTTTTCTTCTTTGGACTTGGCCCCTAATGCTAGTATAATGCATGGTTTTAACTGTGAGCATTGATTTCTTTATTTTTTTCCCTTAAGCTACAGACTTATAACATTTTCTTGTGATTCACGTGCAGAGAACAAAAAGAACAGCTACAGAAGTTGAAAGAGTTTAAACCTGACATTTCCACACAGGACTCTCCTAGGTCACAGAACACAAGTACAAGGCCAGGTGGATTCCAGGTAAATTCATTGTGTGCTAAATTAATAACCTGCTGGTAGCAATCACTATTAACGTGTACGTCAGATCAGTTCTGCATTCTGATGGTCAAACTATTCTGTGAAATGCCTCCCCAGCAGCCCTTACAACCTCATCAATATTCTGCTGAGGCAAGAACTTTATAGCTTCTTTAAATTTTCCTAAGCCTTTAAGTGATTCAGTTTACTGTGCCTTCTGAGCATGACCCACTGGGGGACAGTGGTGTATGAGATTCAACAGCCTAGACTACTGTGGGATGATGTGCAAGAAATGGTGAGCTCTTCCAAAACAGAGGTGTAAGTCTCCTGAGAAGACGCTCCTGTTCCCTGCCTAACTAGGTTCTGATACTGTCTTTAATTCTGATCTTGCTTGTCTTTTTCTACCTTAAGAGCTCTCTCCTCTCTTGCAGAAGTTAAAGGGATAAATCTGAGGTTTGGTCCATCAGAAACAGATATTTCAAAACAGAGTGGGCATTAGCTTTCTGTTTGCTGTGGTTATTAGGAAATGTCATTACCCTCTGGAATATCACGAAGTTGCATGGAAGCTCACATTTGTGTACTTCCATGACTTCATCTCTTATTGTGATGCAAGTTAGTACCCTGCTGCTTAATCTCCTCATTGGTTCTGAGACTTCTTCTCGTATTTGGTTTTTTGATAATTCATGCCCAATCAGAAACCAACTGAACTTCTCAGTCATGTTAACTCAGGTTTATAAATCCTTCCTAGAACAAATAAACAATTTTGTTAAATGTATGTTGGATGAGATACCTGAGTCGATGTACAGTCTTTATTCTTCGTCACATCTTAACCCCAAAGTTACTGGTACTAGTAAATTTAGCTGTACCGACCTCTTGGTCTGACCTTTAGCCAAACCAAGCTTTGTCCCTCCCTCCAGAGAAGCATTAAGCAGTGAATGAAGCACCGCAAATTTTCTTTTTGCCTAGTTGACCTCTTCCCTGTTTACACTGTCCATAAGAATAATGGACCAGATTTGCTACCAAGAACTGCAGATGTGTTGATGCCTTCAGCAGGTGACTTTTCCCAACTTTGATGTGTTGTATCTCAGACTACTTCACCAACCTGCCTAGAAATATTCAAACAGCTGTTGTCTTTCTTGAGATCCTTACCTTCAGACTTCTGCTGTGACTTTGAACTGTTATTACAAATTTCAGCTTTGCACCTATAACCATTCTGCAAGTTTTGTGGCGTGTTGGTAATAAGGCTGTCTGTAACTTGGCATCTGCTGTGATGCTGAAGACTCTTGTGACACAACATGTGGGGCTCCGTGGGGGTGTTTGATTCATGAAGGGGTTTGGTTTTGTTGCTTTTTTTCCACTGGGCAAGGCCTCCCCATTTCTTATATTGATCTGATGTTGATTTCATTAAGAGGTTTCCAGGTGATTCTGCTCTGGGAATTTTTCCAGTGACTTCCAGAAAGAAGCTGGCCTTATCAATCAATCGTTTTGTGCCTCACCAAGCTGCCCTACTTCTCAGACTTTTTCAGCCTCCTCACAGACAGCAGGAATCTTTGCAGACAGCAGGAGTCTTTGGAAATAAAACCATAGACACTTTTGAACTGAGCTAGGCCTACTGGAGCTTAAGGTGGTAAGGTTATTTTGAAGGAGAAAATAAATAGAATTTAAGTCTTCACATAGTGAACAATCACCAAATTAATTCAGGCCACCAGCTGTTTGAAATATTGTCCTCCTATCTATAGCACTTTGATGGAGGTACTACAAAATGCTTATGATTTGATTACCAATTGCTTACTGACTTACAGGAGGTAAGAGAAGGTTAGTTTACAGATCTACATTAAAAGTGCTTTCTGCATCTAGGTCTCTTCTCAGCTATCTTCAGAGGCACCAGTAGAAGCCCAAGCTATTAAACCTTCTCCTGCTGTTATTATAAAGCCTCCCGTGTTGTTCAGACAGCCCACCCCTGTGACAAGACCAAGTGCCCCACTGTCAAGGCCTGCTACACCTATGACAAGGCCACATGCTCCAGTTTCTACTCCAACTACAACCCCAAGTCATGATCAGTCTTTAAAACCATCACCTTCTGCTGTGGAACAGGAACGCTGGGATGAGGATTCTTTCCACGGACTCTGGGACACAAATGAGGATAAAGGAGCGAATATGGAGTATGAGTTGTGTAAACAGGAGTCAATGATGCCTCCACCTGTCTCCTCACCTGTGAAAGTACCTGCCATTCACACCTCTGTTCCATCAGCTGTACCAGTGCCTCTTCCTCCAGTTATTCCACCAGTTCCTAAAGCACCTGTAATTCAGCAAACCGTGGATTATGGCCATGGGCGAGGTGGGTATTGCAGTGTATTTGTTTGATTTGTAACAGAGAGCTTATTAGTCCCCCTATCTTCTTTCTAAAAGAGTGTGCCACACGAAACTGTTCTGCAGTTCACCTGTGGGCTGTGGATGTTGTGATCTAGTGATAAGCAATGCAGTTTTAAGGAGTCTGTAACCTCTGGCCTGGAGTTTAATGTTTTCTTCAGTGCTGTGATCATGAGCTGTTTCTTGTGAACTGAACGGTGTATAGCCATGTCTGCTTCTAATAAACACCAACTGATGTGATCACATTAATATGTTATATTTAGATTGATAATGATACTTTCTGTTAATCTTGTAGGCGAGTGTGAAAATAACTGTGCTAGAAGGTAGTTTGGATTGTTACAGTTCTTAGGTGTGACTTAGTAAATTAAAGCAGGATGTGACTGGTGTGTTTCCATTATTTTTGTACTGCATAACGGGTGTGAGGTACCCTCGAAACAGGGAGGGAGACAAAGTTCTAGTTGTGAAGGGCTTGCATCCTAAACAAGCTTTTAATACATAAACAATGAAAGTCTAATTATTAGTATTAAGGTTATAAAGCTAAAATTCAACACTAGTTTTTTGATAGAATTAATTTCCCTCATTCTTAATTTTTAACAGGAGTGAAGTCATGTCATAAAGAAGTTCTTAAATTATGCACTGTCATTCAGAGACCGCTTTTTCTCTCACTTAAGGTGCCATAACATGAATTGAAATCATATTGATTCCATTAAGTAGATGTGTTACTAAAACCTGTTAGAAAAATTGTCACTGTTCGTAATTTAAAGTGAGGGTTTAATTTACTAACCTTGATGTTATAGCAATTCTATGAGTTATTGAAACTTTAAGAGCATTTTAGTGTTTATAATCTTCTGACTGCACACTACCTGAACTCACCTGAAAAGGCAGAAGTTCCATTCTTAAGATAAGGTGATGTGCATACTTACACACACACAAGCCCACTTCAGACTTCCAAAACCATCCTGTTGTGTACAGATCTTTTTGCATATCCATTGAAAGAAATTTTGCTAAGTTATTCCAGTCACTTTTAATGCCACTGACTGATTGCTTTTCGTGACAGAGGAAAGGAAATGGAAGAGGGGTTGTTTTAAGCTTTTGATTATTTTTGGATTATTTTTAACCAGATATAACCACCAGCAAAGTGGAACAGATTCCATATGGGGAGAGGGTAACCCTGCGTCCAGAACCTCTACCGGAGAGGCAGACATTTCAAAAAGGTAGGGAGCACTTGGCTAGCTCTCAGACAGTTACCTCTTCAGAAAAGTTGTGAGGCGCTAAATGCGTATTTTAAACTACGTAACTCTTGTTTAAGCTAAAATCACTTTATTTTCTTCAGAGGCCCGTAAGAATAAGTTTATATCGTCAAGAGGAGTAACGCAGTCAATGACTTAGCTACTTAAAAATTTCATTTTGTAGCTTTAAGTATTGTTTCATGGCATGATTTTCTGTTACAATTTGGAATAAAGATACAGTGGCTGGTTAAGTTCATTCTAGCCCTCACATATGTTTCTATATACTTTTCTTCCACTGTTCTTTGTTGCTTCTCCTTAAAAAATAATAAAGAATTCAGAGTATGTTTTAGTAGTTTGTGTTTCCGTGGGTTTCTACTTTCAGAGCACCCTGGTCGTTACAACAGAGAAAGAGATCGTGAGCCTTATTTTGAACGCCAAGGTAATTCCAACACAGATCATCGGGATTTCAAGAGAGACCGGGAGTTGCACAGAGACCGGGGTTCTGTGGACTATGAACGAGAGAGATTTGAAAAAGAGAGGCATCCCCGAGATGATAGGTACGTGTTTTTGCAGCACTGTGGGAATCAACACACTCCAGGCTGCACTGGACATCAGGCTGTCTGTTTTACCTGTGAGGTAATGTTCATTTCTTTCTGGAATCCATAGTAGAAATTCCATAAATACACAAAATACTGTTTTGGCAGGGTTCTTCCTACTACACCTTCAAGGACTCAGTCTTACCGTGACAAGAAAGACCATCCTTCCTCCAGGCGAGGTGGTTTTGAAAGACCGCCCTATGAACGCAAGACAGATCGTCCGGCATATGATCATGGGCCTTCCATGTTTGGAGGTACAGTTTCTCAGTCTTGAAGCCATGCTAGAATATTTTGAAAAATAAGGACTCACAGAGGTGAAGATTAATTGGGAGAAGATTAATTGATTTGCAGTATTTTGTTCAGTGTATATATTATTCAGGAAAATTTATTCAGACAGTGTCAGGTAGTTTTGTTTCACACTGGTGATAAGATCAGGAATGCAACAGTTATAATCTTCTTAAAAATGTTTGTGATTGCAATAGGTTCAAGATTAGAAATTTGATTTATTATGGGGTGAAATAAGGAAGGTCTGTTTAAATCAGCTCAGCTGGCTATGAACATCTTAATTTTTTTATTTTACTGAACTAAGAAAATTCTTCTGTCCAAACACTGGAATTTGAAGGTGATCGTAGAAATTACCCTGAGGAAAGAATTCCTATTTCTGCTCCATCAATACCCCGCCAGCCACCACCTGCTCCACGAGTGGAAAGGAAGCCAGAATCTAAAAATGTAGATGATATTTTGAAGCCACCAGGACGGGATAGCAGGCCGGAGAGGGTGAGTATACGTTCTGAAAGTATCAATCCATTTCTACAAGGTCTGTGTTCAGATAAAATGGTCAATAGTTTAATGCATTGGGAACAAACCTACATTTGAGGAAGCTCTAGAAATTATCTTGGTTCCTTTTCAAATTCCTGGAGTGTTGTAGCATAGCTATTAAGAGTCAACAGGAGATGCAAACTTCCTGGGAATGCTAAGATGAAATTCATATGAGTAGTAGTACTGTTAATATATTTTAGATTCTTTTGAGGTCTTCACTTGAGTGTTTGATGTAACAGAAAAAAACACTTTATATAGAGTCAGAGATTTGATAATAGACCATATAAAATAATAAAGAACAAGATTCAGGCCATAAAACATTTACAGAATCACAGAATCATCATGATTGTGATCTCAGAAGTTCTTTCCAGAGTCATCATACACGCACAAAAAAACCCTACAGCCCAGGCCACTAGAGCATGTCTTGAAGTGCCACATCTACGTGTTTCTTAAATACCTCCAGGGATGGTGACTCAACCTTCCTGGGCAGGCTGTTCTGGTGCCTGACCACTCTTTCAGTAAAGACATTCTTCCTAATATCTAATCTAAACCTCTCCTGCTGCAACTTCAGACCATATCCTCTGGTCCTGTCATTATCCACATGGGAGAAGAGGCCAGCACCCACCTCTCTACAACCTCTTTCAGGTAGTTGTAGAGGGCAATGAGGTCTCCCCTCAGCCTCCTCCAGACTAAACATGCCCAGTTCCATCAGCCTCTCCTCATATGACTTGGTGTCTAGACCCCTCACCAGCTTGGTAGCTCTTCTCTGGACACGCTCCAGCACTTCAATGTCCTTCTTGTAGTGAAGGGCCCAGAACTGAACACAGTACTCAAGGTGAGGCCTCACCAGTGCTGAATACAGAAGCATGATCACTTCCTTACTTCTGCTGGCCATGCTACTCCTGATACAAGCCAGGATGCTGTTGGCCACCTGGGCACACTGCTGGCTCGTGTTAAACTGGCTGTCCACCAGCACCTCCAGGTCATTTTTTGCTGGGCAGCTTTCCAACCACTCTTCCTCAAGTGTGTAGCGTTGCTTGGGGTTGTTATGACCAAAATGCAGGACCTGGTACTTCGCCTTTTTGAACCTCATACAATTGACCTTGGCCCATTTAGACAAGTTTCAGTTAATTTTATCTGAACCAGATCTGTAACATCTTAGGCAATATGAGGTGCTGGGATTATTAGCATAATGTACTCTTATTCTGTGGAACTACTACCATTACTCACAATCAGTTTGTAAAATAGGCAGTGAGGCATGGGTACTGCCTCGGCTTAATGATATGCAAAGGTGTGAGCCCAGAGCACGTAGTTCTTCTAGAAGAAAATTTTTGCAGAAGAGATTCAGTTAAATGTAGTACAGTGTCCTATTTTCTTACATCATCTTTGTTTCAGATTGTAATCATAATGCGAGGGTTGCCTGGCAGTGGAAAGACGCATGTAGCGAAGCTCATCAGGGTATGTAAACACCTGCTGACTGTGCAGTGCTGCATGTCTCTTAGGGGTGCTTCCTCTGCTGTTTTCTTTCTCTTTGTCTGGAATTTCAGCCTGTTGCTATTTCACGTTCCGTGTCTTATTACCTGAATCCCCTCTGCTGTTAGCAGGCGTTAGGGGTACTGCTCCCTTCTTGTTTTGAATATGGATTGGGGAACTGCTGTTTGCCAAAAGCATTTTGAAGATCCTCTGTAGCAGAATGGTGTTTTTACATCAAGAGCATATGTTTCCTTTTTACTTTCCTCCCAGGATAAGGAAGTAGAGTGTGGAGGACCTGCACCAAGAGTGCTCAGCTTGGATGATTATTTTATCACTGAAGTGGAAAAAGAAGAGAGAGACCCAGATACAGGGAAAAAAGTGAAAAAGAAGGTACCTTAATATCAGTTGCTTATTTTTACAATGAAACAAGGCATTCTGGAACAACAGTGTAGCAATCAGAATTTCAGTCTGTGGCTTTGGAATAGTGCAGTGTTCTGTGGCCAGTTTTTCAAAACATTGCAAAACTTAATGGCAAAATGGGCAAATCCTTAAAAGTTGACCTGGGAGATGTTTTTCTCGTGGTCATGGCTTGCAGCAGTTGAACATTAACAGTGTAACAGGTATCCTCTTTCTTAAATGCTTTTGTCCTTGAAAAAGGTGATGGAGTATGAATATGAAGCTGATATGGAAGAGACCTATCGTACCAGCATGTTTAAAACTTTCAAAAAGACCTTGGATGATGGCTTCTTCCCCTTCATTATCCTTGACGCTATCAATGATAGAGTGCGACATTTTGAACAGTTTTGGAGTGCTGCAAAAACCAAGGGTTTTGAGGTAAGGGAGCCTAAAAAGCATTTGAACTTGCTAACGCCTGTATGTTGGTGTTTCTAAACTTCTGAATGCAGAGTCCCTCTTGCGTCCGGGAAATATGCTGAGGTCTACAGTTAGAAATTTACCTTTCTTAGAAAGTACAACTGCAGAGTGTATCACCAGGCAGAAGAAGAGCTCTAAAAATTGATCTACAATGTTTAATATTGTCTTTCTAGGTGTATTTAGCTGAAATGAGTGCAGATAACCAAACGTGTTCCAAGAGGAATATTCATGGACGCAAGCTAAAGGACATCAGCAGGGTAAATGTATACGTCTAGAGTCATAGGCTTAGTGAAAAGTTTCATTGTGCTTTCAGGCCTGCAATTGTTGCAAAACAACATTATAGGCCTCTTTTAGACTACATAATGCTTACATTTGTCCTCTGAGTTGGTAGTTATTTCATGGGATTGATTGAAATTACTTCCCTTAAGTACAGATACATCTTGTTCACATTCTGAAACCAAATTTTTCATTGCATCTGTTGCATTTTTAGAAGCTTCATTCTTGTTTGGTTTTCATTAGATGTCTGATCACTGGGAGGCAGCACCACGTCACATGATGCGCCTGGACATTCGTTCTCTATTGCAGGATGCTGCTATTGAAGAGGTGAGAATCCATCCTTATTACAAACTACAAATGATGTAGATGTCACTATACTGAAAATACAAAGCAGGAAAGGGTATGGTCACAGCAGGGCAGTTGTCCGTGGCACTGTAGAAAGTGAGAATCACTGAGTCAGTCAAGTGTATTCCATTATTCTTATCAATTACCCAAGCATGATGGTACATCTTACTTTTTATTACCTTTTTGGAGCCTGGACTTAACACATCTTTGAGGAAGAGTTGAAGCCGTTTTGCTCTTTAGCAACAGTTGAGTACCAGTTCAACAGGTTCCTTGCGCTCTCAGATGAAAATCAGCACTTTTTCAGGTTATCGCATTAACTGGATCATAATTTGAGGAAGTAGTTTGATTAAATAAGTAAATAAATTTTAACTCCTCCAAATCCCTGCTTTGAGGAATACAGACTTGTAGCAGAAAAATAATAAATAAAATGTAGCAGACAATTACGCTTGCTGTAGAAGTATACTACCTTTTTATTCCATTTGCAGTTTGCTGTGACATGCACCTTTGGTGTGTCAGCATTTTGTGTTGTTGCATTCTTCTTTAGCAGGTGTTTCAAGAGCTCTGGCAATAAAATAGTATGTTAATCATAGAGTCATCCTGAATGTACCACAGCTGCATGTTGCTATTAGAACATCTCTTGTCATGGCCGTAAAAACTGGTGAACTGTTGAAGCAGGAAGAGAGTTTATTCTTTGCAGTTTGTCATGATGTCAGTGGGTTATTTCTGAATCTCCACATTCTTTGTATCAGAGGCCAGCAAAAGGCTCAGCTCTCAAGTAGGCTCAGAGAAGGGCAGATCTGGGAGTTTTCGAGAGTTTTAGGTATTCCACAGTATACAGGTGAATCCCCATTACAGTCATGGACCCCAGAAAGTATTCCACTATTTATACAGTGAGATGCATGTCTTAAAGCATCCGTTTTCTTTATTATCTTAATCTCTGTGGTTATTTATTCTTCACTGTGATATTTGAATATATATAGGTAAATGCTTGATATTCTATGCAGAGAGCACCATTCCAGTGATTTTTAAACGGCACGTTTAAGACCTTTTTCTGAGATTTCAAGTTTTGAAATGCAATTGTATGGGAAGGAAGAGCAGTATCTTTCTGCTACAGATACCAGTAGCACAAAGAATGCACAATGAAGGAAGAGAATAAACAACTGCTACTTACCCACACAGTGTGTCACACCATAGCTAGAAGGGAATCTGCTTCTGAGAGAAGACAAGATGGAGCCAGTCTTCATCTATATCGCATCATCATACTTTCCAAGATGAATCTTTTCTTTCCTCTCTATTTGAACTTGGAATCTTGTACTTAATATGATGAAAAGATAATACTTAGAAGTCACATATTGCCTTGTAATTCCGTGCTTGTGCTTTGGAACAGGTGGAGATGGAAGATTTTGATGCAAATATTGAAGACCAGAAAGAAGAAGTCAAGAAGGATACAGCAGAGGAGGAAGAAAGTGAACTGGTAGGAGGCACATCAGCCATCTCTAACAAAATGTTTGTTAATGTCTCTGAGGGGGAATCTGATTCTTATAAATGCCAACCCATTGCCATTCTTAGCCGTGCAATCTTAATACACGTCTCTAGTCATTTGTTCCTTAAACTTTTCTAGGAAAACTCTAATGTCCTATTATTCCTAACTGATTTTTTTTTTAAGAATCTGTGAGTGTATGCCACAAACAGCATTATCTGTGGAGCATGGCAACATGCCTCTTACATTTATAAATTGCACTACACTATAGCGTTGTCTTGCAGATTATTCAAGAATTACACTAAGTAGAGGGATGGGAAGAATGGGCAAAGATTAATTTAGCCTATTTTCTTTCATGTGTCTAAGGAACTCTTCTCAACTGGCATAGTATATGACAATAGTTATGAAAAAGAATGCTTTCCCTGCCAAGGCTCACTCACTTTGTCAGTAGGTATTTCCAAGATGAGGGATTAGGTCTCTTGGATAAACAAAGGTTAGAGAATGGCCCCGAGGGCTGGTGTTTTTAGGTATGTATTTAAAAGGCTACAGAAGTCTTCCTAACGTAACTTCTTGGTATGTGTCGGAGCTGCAGCTGGTCAGTGCTTGATGAGTTGAATGTGTCAAACCTTAGTTCCCACAACCAACCAGTTAAACTCCAATAAACAGGAAGTGACCAAAAATGTCTGAGACAACAAGTCTCAAAGTCCTTTTTCTTGATGGAAATTTATGATTCCTCAGCAGTGGCAGTTTAGAAAGCAATTGAAATACAGAATAAAAACAAAATAAAAGTTTAGGAATGTTTTTTAATAAACATCTGGGGTTTTTTTGCAACATGACTCATTTATTCTCTTTACTAAGTTATTCCTTGGCACAGAGTATAAGACTTCATAAAGTGTGGTTAGAACATTTCAAAGACGCATCCATGTTTACAGGAATATGGCTGCTAGTCTCATTTCTTGGAAATGAGCTATATCTAGAAGATAAAGTTGGCTTTACCTTTTGAGACATCTGTACATAAATGTGTGTGTGTTGTCTGTGTGTGTATGGGCTCTGGGAAGTGTCCTAATTTACAGCACATATAACAATAGGACCTTTTCTTTATGAGACAAGGAGAAGGCTTGGTGAAAAAACAATGTAAATTATTAATAACTAAAAGTAATCTACATAGAAGAATGTTTTCTATTCAGATTCACAAGAGATGAAAAATAGCAAAGAATTATCTGCTGTATGTAATCTCTGCTATTCAGTCACGTGGCTAGTCTTGAGAGAGAGGTATGTCAGACAGAAAGGTGGAACATTACACTGTATTTGGTAACTGTTGCCTTCTTGAGAGCAGTTGGTAAGGGTTCTTCAATTAATTTTGCTGCATGCAATCCCATGGAAAAAGAAAGATCTGAAGCTCCTGCCATCTGGCAGATGTCCTTGGAAAATCCAACTGTCTTGTACCAAAGGATGAAGTCTGAATCTTTTCTTATCCTATCTGAGAACCGGGATACTGTACAGATACAGCACGCAATAGGTCATTTCACACCATCAAAGTCACTTTTTTATTGCTATTATCAACTCCTATAGGGTTGTTTGTAGCATTTAGACAATTCTTTCTTCTCTGTGCTTGATGGTATGAATTATTGATGCGTTTAACTTAGTGTTCTCACCAGTGTTCCACATATCACTTTGTTCAACACAGGCTTCTAACTGTGGTGTAAACCTTTTTGAGCTAATTTTAATGTGCAGCTTGTTTTAAAAGTATAAATATATGTATATGCATGAACTTTATTTGTTTGTCACAAGGAAATACTGCAGCACAAACTGTTTTAATTTTTAATAATTACAGCCGATTAAAAACAATAAGACGCAGATTTGATAATCTCAAGTCACTTGATATATGCTTGATAGAAAAAAGGTGTTTCAAGGATTTTGAAAGAGCAATGCTGAACATAATCAAAAGCAGTGCAGCTCTCTAGAGTAGTACACACTGATATAGTAACCCTTAGCATTACTGAATACACGCATATGTTTACTGCAGTGGAGGCAACCTACAAATAGAGCAAGAAAAAAGTTAGTGTAATAAAACTGGTCTGTGGATTGTTTGTTCTCTTGTTGACATCTTCTAGAGTAGTTCTTTTCCCTCTCTATTAAAAATCATTCTTAAAATAATTAAAATCCATTTCACTACGTCGAGCATTTTATACGATTGCAGAGAAAACAAGTAGTTTTATACTAAATCTGAACACCTGAAATGAGTTATAAGGGATTGCTTAGTAAGGATTTACTTGTCCAAGAATATAAAATGAAAGATAACAAGAATATATCTAAACCAAATACCTTTTTGCTAAATTTAGTATTGTTATGTTCATTTACAAGGAATAAACTGGCTAAAGATCATTACATGTAAAATATAAAATGACGTTATTTGTAGGGAAAAAGTGTTTTAGAAGAGTCATTTAAATAAGAGGGTTATTTTTAAAATGAAAAATAAAGATTCAACAGATTAGTGATTCAACAGATACTCATTTAATCTGAAAAAATAATTTTGTTTAGTTGTGGACTAACCACTCATACAGGAATTTAGGATGGTCCTTTGAAAGGATGAAGTGAAGCTTCTGTGTAGTAAACCTGGGAATATATTCTTAAAAGCTTATGACTACAAAAACTTTTTCGCTTGTATTTGTAAAGCTTTGAATATTCTTTATGTCTGATAAGTTGTGTTGCAGTAACTTTACCACCTGGGATAATACAATACAGTAGCTGTGCACGCAGCACCACTGCTGTCTGTTAGACTCATTCCGGAGTTCTGTGTTTGCAGGGGGCAGCACTCTTGTAACGATTTGCAAGGGCTGCCAAAATCACTGAATGGGAAGTGGATGCAGAAGTTCTGAAATGCTGAGTAATTTGTTTCCTTCATCTGATAACAAGAATTGTGCCTTACAAAAAGAAATACCTTAAACTCCCGTTATAATGCTGTTTCCAGTTCAAAAGTGATATGCATGTGTGTCTCTCTCTAATCCTCCGAGCTTCTCTCTGTGTATGATTTAGGGTTACATTCCGAAAAGCAAATGGGAGATGGACACTTCTGAGGCAAAGCTAGGTGGGTATTTATTTTTTCCTGTTTCTTGAAGTTGGTATCTGATGATGTTTGTAAAACCTGAATTTTCATTTTTACTGTGCTTCCGTGCCAAAGACAAATAAATGTATTGATCTCATACACGTGTCTGAAAGTGCAAAAGCATCTGTACAGAAAAGGAACCTGTCTTCTGCTGGAAGCAAGGGAGTTACGACTTTCTAACCATTGCTGGTTTATATACTCATTAATTTTTCTTCCATATGTTCAAGGAAAGTACTTGGTCTTAAAATTTAAAAAAAAAAAAAAAGCAGTATTTCTGTTCTTTATTCACCTCTTCTGTATTATGAAAAACAAAGAGTCAACTTACATTGCACTGCATTCTTGTTCATACCGCATACCTTTTTTTCAAGCCTAAATGTCATCAGTAATTTCTCACTTTCTTGGAGACATGCCTAGTAGCTACTGTGTTGAAGATGTTTCTCACTCTCCAAAACTGACACGTGTGAGGATGAAGTAATGCCATGCTTTGAAGTTGTTTCTGAATGATTAGGCCTCGGTGTATCTTTTCAACAACTTAGGCATTGAAAAGTTAAAGTTCATTATGCTCCTCATTTCCAGGAGAGTACTAGAATTATTCTTAGTAGGGTGAAAAATGAACTTTCCAGGAGCACAAGGGCACCATTTTTTCTGTATTTCTTGTTCTGATTAGTGCTGTGGGTTGCGTTAGAAAAAAGCGTTAATATTAGGATTCTGTCAAAGCCAAAAGCAACATTCAGGCTGAAATGCATGCACCACGGCTATGGTGGAAGGTGTACACATGGAAACGTCTTTCAGGTCATTGTGATCAGTTTGGGTTTGTTTTTTACTGAATAGCAATGGTTCTAAGTGAAAATTTTATCAATGCAATCTGCATAAAGCTGCTAATTTCTGTCATGTCTGCGAGAAGTAACAAATACCTGAACTGGATGCAGCATGTCATAACATTGTGAGGTTCTGCTTCTGCACGTGTGGAACAGCCCTGTGTATCATCACTCTCTAATGACCAAAATCACAGTTGTACCACAGAAATAGCATTAGAAATTCTGGCTTACGTAAACCAGCTCTTCATCTCCTGCTGTTAACTGCTCAGTCAACACCATCTCTTCTGCTGCTGTGCTCTCTTTTTAAGTCATTTAAATATTTGTGGAATTGTATTGACTTTGTGGCACCTGCAGCACAACTGGAGGAGCCTTGTACTTAATGATCCCGGCATATCAAACAGCTAGGCAGTTTGACAGAAATAATTCAGGATTGCTCTGCATTTTTGTTATAAGGATTGATTGTTGTAATATCTTAAGGTTATTTCTTAGGTTCAGAATGATTTTTTTTTTTTCTGCAGTTAATATGAAACAATAGTACTGGAAAACTGCATTGTTGAAGAATGCTCTGATACATTGTGCTGTATTCTAAATAACATAGACTTTAAATACTAAACAGTAGGAACAGATGCATTGTGCTGCTTATGGTGAACCTTAAGTCATCCTGTGTGTTTTACAAATATCAACGGAGTCCAAAGTGTGTTTTAAAAATATTTAAATTTTATGTGTAGTTTGTAGCATCGTGGAGACAGTGACTGCAGCAGAGATGTATAGATAGCTTTCAAAATCTCTCTCTCCCGTAATCAAATACTGCTAACAAGTAGAAACAAAGAACAATGTTGTGTTTCTTTCTGGTATGGAAACTTGATAATACAAGGTGTCTCCGCTTAAATGTAAAATGGGGAGCGAGCAGCAGAATCAAGTTTATGCCAAAGTTACTTGCAAGGCTGTTGCAATAATCCTTTAACAATCAAATTCCATTAACGAACTGGAAGTTAGCATGCTGCAAGACACAGATACAGGTACTGAGAAGGTCTTTCTTTCATTCAATCCGTATTCACGAGTTTACTTTATAACTACCTTCTAGACTCGTTTTTATAAATACGTAGAACTAGAGATGAAAAGTAAATTTTGACAGAACGTACGTTTTAAAAAAGCCAGGCATTCCCATGTCATGAATGCCGTTTCTTTGAAAAAATGCTCTGTAAGTGCAGACAACTTTTAGCTCAAGTTATGCATTATAAGCACCTGCAATCTGTGAGTAAGAGTTATTATATTTAATTCACAATAAGACTTTTTTGTAGATGACCAATTAAAATTAGTTTCTGAAAGGCATGTAAGCTGTGGTATGCATTTGTTATTCCAAAGTTGAGTTATTTCCTGGGAGCTGGCGTGTCCATTAGGTTTATTGCATTAGTCCCAGAGGGCACACATTTGCAGTAGTGATGTAAGTGCAGAATCCAAAATCAACACCGTAAGTCTTGGTTTGCCTTTTTGTTTTCTTTCTGAGTATTTGTTGTTACAGGAGAGCACATTAACATCTTACTGACTATAATAAGCCTCAGAGAAGGTCTCAAAAGTTTGAGTCCTTTAGTTGCAACGCTGACTTGTGACAACCACCGTACCGTGCGCCCCAGAGCTCTTGTGTTAGTTGAGATTTGCTTTGGCAGGGGTGATGCATTCCTCTGAGTATGTGTGTGGTTTATCATTTCCTTATGTGTTGTGGGTGCACAGCCACATTTCTGTTCTAAAGTTTAATCACTGGTCTGTCTCAGTGCATAGTGCACACAGGTTCTTGTATTTAAATTTACAAAAGTGGACTCACATTTTAAAAATTTGACTCTATTCAAAGTGTTTAGTGCAATAATCTGTTTCAAAGTGTGGCTTAGTGGCGAGTTTTACAGACTTTCAGGAGAGATGTGAGCTCTGGCTCAAACCACAACACTGAAGTTTTGATACCATTGTAAAATTTGCTCTAGGACACAAATAACATTTTACGTAAAGCCTTGTGGCTTTTGTGTAAGAAGGGCACAAATATAGATGATTTCATTTAGTTTTTTGAAGGAGGTAATTAAGTCAGTTACTTTCAGATGCTTTATTGTTAAAATTCTAAAGGTGAGTTTGCATTTTTTTCAGAAATGCTGCTGCTGCTTCATTGTTGTCAAAAATTGCAATGGTAAAATGATGTTTGATAGTTTAACACTAAACAATCATCTGCCATAAATATTGACGAGCACCATTGTTACAAAATGATCCCTTGTCTCATTTTCAGAAAAGAATATTGTGAAGTAATGCTTTGTGGTAGGCTTTGGACATTTCTGTAGTGTCTCCTGCACGGCACACGTACCTTGACCCACGATAGTATGGATGGAAGCATATCCCTCTGAAAGGCAATCCAGTTTAACACATGGAAGGAGATAACGTTTCAAAATAAATTCTGCATAGCACTCCCTGAGAAGGGACCTAGGGGAACCTCATAATCTGCAGGGCCTCCTGAACTCCTCTGTTGATGCTTGAGTTGCGCATTTCTGGGCGATGTGCTCAGTCGGTCTCTCTGCAGCAGGGAGTGGGAGACTGAACTCTTCCTTCCACACATTAATGAGTAATGAGATAAGTTTGCATTGTAGCGTGTTGCCTTCCAACAGGAATGTGTCCATGGGCAGATTGCCAACAGAGAGCTCCTGGATTTTCAGTTCTTCATGACCCTAAATGCTCCTCAAAGCATTTGTTGCTCTCCTTTTTCGATGTCCTTTTTTGTTGCTGTTATTGGGGGTGGGGAAAGGGTGGTGTTTGTTTTTTGAAAACCCTTGTTCTAAAATGATCTACGCTGATGGTTCTGAGAGTAATAGCAGGAATAGTGCAATATATTATGTGCTGGAGTAACAGCGGAACATTGTATAAATCACTTCTGTCTTCTAGAAGGAGTGCCGTCTTTGGAGATTGAGCTTCAAATTTGGCAGACTTAACTTAGAGCAAAAGAAAAACCTTAACTGAATCATGTAACAAGCTATATCATGTAACAGATACAAATATTCTGCACAGTTTTCTTAAATGTTGACGTTTTTTTAAAAGGCAGAGGGGGATTAAAATGTTTTCTTAGAATAAATCCTGTATCTGTTCCAGGGAAATGCGGCAAAGGGTGGAGTCTTTAAGAATTGTAGAGTTGTATGAGGGAGAAATTACTTCATTAGTTTATGGCATTTAAATTTCACTAGCATGTCTACATCTCCATTGCCTCATATTATCTCCGTTGTTGCTCTTTCCTCTCCCATATTAAGTAAAAAAACTCATCTCTGAACTGAACTTCTTTAAACACATACCTTTGAACATCCTCTTCTGCTCTCCAGAAAATATGCTGCCTTGTATTTGGTTTATTTCTGAGGCCTTTTGTGGGTGAATTGATTCCATCAGTGACTTCTGAAACAATGTTGCTGACATCTCTGGAAATGGTTTACAGAATACAACTGCCAAGCTTAGTATTCCTTCTGCGTATACTTGAATGGTTGGCTTGTCAAATGGTAGCAAACATCCACAGAAGTACTAGCATTTCCTTTGACTTGTAAACCTGGTTTTCGTTTTCATGCTTTGTTGTTCGTAATCTTAAAACGAATGCTTCATCTCCTTTCCAAAAGCAATCTTGCTACATAATTTCAAGAAGGTGGTGTTTTTTCATTGAAAGTAAGTGTCCATAGACTTACAAAATTTTAGAACCTAGAAATGGAATTTTCTCCTCATGCCTTATCGGTTCAATAAGGAAAAGAAGAAAACGGTGACTGTTGAACAAATGTACTGCTCACAATACTCATGACTGTCTTCTTACACCACGAAACAAAAAGATTCTGAGATTATTTTTCTTTTTTCCAGTCCTGGAGCATTTTTTGAGTGTGTTTTCCTTGTGGGGAGTGAAAAAAAAAAAAAAAAAAAAAGGGATGGTGGGAGGGATGGTCAGGGTTCCCAAGGAGCTTTTTGTCTAGCAAACAGTATCTCAAAAACTTGTCTTTGCATTAAATAATATGATCATCACTTGTTTCCTGATCTTGCATGTATGCCATGTTTGACACAGTATTAAACCCCAAATTTGGGAAAAATGCTATGGCTTTAGTATTGTGTTCAAATACAGAAAGGTGGATCTGTGGTTCCTAGCTATTGGTGGCTATATTGTACCTGTAAGGACAGACTCCGTATAGTGTGAACATCCAGAAGAGCAAACTTTTCTCCCTCATACAAATAAAAAGATTGAGTGTTATTGCCGCACAGTTAATGTGAAAGATCAATAAAACTTGAAAATGCTGTTGAGTCTTCTCTAGTTTATTTCAACTGTCATCATTCCACCTGCCAAGACAAGCTGGATGTACAACTTCTGCTGCTCATTCTTTTGAAAATTTTTCCACTTCTCCTCTTGTTTGTGTGAAAAATAGAAAAAAATTCTCCTTTAACTTTGAGGCTCTGTGTTTGTTCTCAGACAAGCTGGATGGTTTGCGGACTGGCACTAAAAGGAAACGTGACTGGGAAGCAATTGCCAGCAGAATGGAAGATTATCTACAGCTTCCAGATGACTATGACACACGTGCTTCTGAACCTGGAAAGAAAAGGGTAATACATTTTCAAATGACTTAGTGTCTGTGTATGACCATTTAATGGTCTCTGCGATAAAGTTTAAATTAAGTCATTCCAAGTCTATGAATACGAAGGTTTCACTGACTCACTTTTCATTTTGCTGTTCCGTTAGATTCTGTAAGAGAATATTCTCTAGAGTAGGGTCTTCCAGAGGTAAACAGATTAATTATAATTAAGTGAGGAATAGTAGATAATAAAGATTAACTATTCATGGCGTGGCTTTTGAGAATGGAATCATGTCCCAATTCTTGCTAGGGGAGATGATGCACTTTGTTTCAGATCAACCCACAGAGTACTTTGCTGTACGTTTTGTGATGACGTAGTGTGATACACAGTGCAGATTCCAAGACAAGATGATGATTTTATTAAACTACTTTTCTGTTAGATTCTTTAATAAGTAGGCAGAGAAACAGTAGGCTATTGTTTGTTCAAAAAGATTCAGCTGAGGAAAGTATCAGCTATGTAGATTTTATCTCAATTAAGTCTTGTAGGTGTTACCTCCTGCATATACCTTGCATAAAACTTGGGAGATGGTGTATAAGAAGTTGGCTTCAAGCACTTTATATGTAGTTCTGTTCCTAAGAGTGATGGTGGAAGAAAGCAGGCATTGCTTAGCAGCAGGAGCACCTGGGGAAATCCAGGCAGAACATGGAATAGGGAGGAGCTGGCAGAAAGGTGATAACCCTGGTGCCCAAGTAACAAATCGGCCTGAATGGCCATATCAGTTAGGATGGCAAGGAAGAGCTTCACTTACTGTTATTTCTTATCCTACAACGGTGTGTTCCAGCTGAGTTTCTGAACTGTAGCTCATCATCATCATCACCTCCCTCACTCCCCTCTTGCTGTACACTCCCTCCCAGGGGTGTCTGGGTTTGTGGGTGAGGGAGTGACTAGATGTTTGAAGAGGATGAGTGCAAGTGATCTGCGTGACCATGAAAAGCCACAGAGGAGACGGCTGCAGCTGTAAAAATGAGAGATTGCTAATGCATTAAAAAATTATTTAGTATAAAGAAATTGTGAAAAGATTTTAATAGAAATGTATCAGAGAAGATAGAGAAGAAAACCCCCTCGTTTACTCCTTCATTGCTGAGTTGCTCTTTAACATTGTCTTTCTGTAGTTTCATAGTTGTCTTCTAGGTGTTTTCATTGAAAGACAGGTTGTACAGAAAATGAAGATAGTAAAGTAATCTTTAATAATTCTTCCTGCAGAAAGCATTGCTTTGAACAGAGAAATAATTACAGTAATTACACTTCAACTCTCAGAATTATAGCATTGAAATGGAAAAGGATAATTATCTGTAGCTTTCTTCTACTCTGTGGAACACCTGGGATATTCAGTTAAAAATAATGTAATTGCTGTAGTTTCCATCTTTAGCCATCAGAAAACAAATTAATACTTACCTGTTCAAATGAAAATGAGTACAAATTAGAATTCTTGCACTCTTATTTGCAGTGGAAAGCCTAGAATTGTCGGGATTTCTTTAGAGATTGTTCTACTGATAGTATGTTCTTCATAGGTGCGGTGGGCAGATTTAGAAGAAAAAAAAGATGCAGACAGAAAAAGGGCCATTGGTTTTGTTGTTGGCCAAACGGATTGGGAGAAGATAACAGATGAAAGTGGTCATCTTGCTGAGAGAGCCCTCAACCGCACCAAGTATATATGAAAAAGTGGTTAAATGGAATTTTGTGCCTTTAAGGTAAGTATTCAGTCTTCCTGCATCTTTATAGCCTTGTTGTTCTTTTAGGTTTTTTCAAGAGTTGAGTCATGTTATTGTTAGAATTCTCCCAGACAAGATTATTTGATTTGGAGCCTTGTATAATAGGTGTCAGCTGTGCTCGTGTCAATGCGCACCCTCCTGTACAGCATCTAAAAATAAAATAGGAGGATTGTCAGCTACCAATCTCCAAACCTTATTAACAGGAAGATTATGGTTCATTAGAAGAGTAGCTGGGTGCCTAGTCCTGTCTAGTTCAGATTTTACTTACTATATCTTAACTCTGACCATATTACTTGCTTTTTTACTTGATGTAACAAACTTTTCCTTTCTTTACAGGCCATTTGCTCTGAGGAGAAGTGAACCAAGGTGTCATGAGCATCTTGCATGGGTTATGTCACTCCCACCTTCACAGTTTTTCTTTGTTACTTTAGTTTCAGCAATTTTCTTGAAATATTGGCAGATAACCAATGCCCTCAAAAAACCAACAAATCCCACTGCTCCTAAGTGAGAGGGACAGTTTACTTTTTAATATTTTTGGAGGGGAGGGAGGGGGAGGGCCAGTAGTTTTAGCTGCTGTTTGTGGGATAAAGTGGAAGGATTAGACAGATGTTACCTCCACTGTACCGTTACAGAATGTTTATCACCTTTGCTTTGTGGCCGTTCTCGTTTTATACTGTATGTACCTTGTAGCTTATTGTATTAGGAAGCAGAACAATAAATTTCACTATAAACTCAGTGTTCTTGGTGGACCATGTAGCATGGTTTTTGTTTGACATTTTACATGTGGTCTGTGTTCGCATGTTGACAGTGTTCAGAACCGTCCTTACCTGGAAGAGGTGCTGTGATCATATTCTGGAATGTGTCCTGTCGTCTAGGTTTATCACCTGCTCTTCTTCTTATAGACAGCTCCATTAAAGGCCCCAGGAGCCATACCATTCTCATTCTTCCTGGAGAGCAGGAATGATGGTTATTTTTTGGATCCTAGTTTCTCAATTATATCAAATTTTCATTACTACGTGAGTATAAATTTTGTGGAATGGCTCTGAAATACTCAAGGTAGTAATGTATGAGAAAGATTTCTTTAATGCTTAACTTGAAAACAGCTGCTGGGGGGTTCTCTGGAGGGCATCCTAGAAAGTTCAGTTTGTTCTTACTATGTTTTTCAGTCAAGACCGATCCCTATCAGGGTATTTAATTCCATTCCTAAGTCTGCTGTCACATAGAGAAACATCATTAAAAGAACCAACCAAGTCCAAAAGTTACACCCTTCTATTCCTTTCATAAATGTGGTTAGCTTGCTAAAAAAGATAAATAAATAGCAATCCACACTATTAAAAGTAGTACAAATTCTACATAGATGATGATATATCACTTCTCCCACAGCATCAGGTTTGCTGATGAAAACTTCTTGTTCTCTCAGGCTTTGAAGCAAGTGCCTTGTGTTAATAATGTTGTAACCAGGCAAGGTGTTTAAATCTAGAAAGAATGTCAGTTTTGCTGGTGAATTGATTTTATTTTCTTTTTTTCCCCCTCCTGATCTTTATGAGGGAAGAAAATAAGAGTCCTGGATTTCCTTCTCTGCTATTTTTTGTTGCTCTGCTAGGTAATTACATTGTGATTTGCGTCTAGGTTGGCAAATCAACTAGTTCTGGTGTGGTAGTAGTTCATGCTGTTAAAGGAGAGCTGTAACACTGGTAGATGATTTTGTTCGCCATTCTAATATTTGGTTTATTGAACGTTTCTCAGCCTTGTCTGTGGTGCATGACTGAAAGCTCTCCGGTAAACAAAGGGAATAGCTGAGCTTGTGTTATGCCTGAACGTGTTTTAATACAAGAAAATCAAACTTCCTGAATGCAGTAGTTTTAAAATGGAAGGTAATAAATACGCATTTTCTGTGTATGCATACTATTATGTAGCATATATACTTTACTTTTTTAATGTTGTGAAGAACTTTTGGAATTCTGATTGAGAACTGTTGACAACAGGAAACTAATAGCTAACAAGAAAAATCAGTGTTGTGTGTCGCTGTGGAATTCAGGGAAGCTTTGCTTCAGAGAAGTTACTCTCAGGTACGTGTAAAATTGGTATTAGTCTATCCTTATTTGTCCATAACAAACCTGGAGTTCTTGTGGTACGAGCGGATGCTGTTTCTTGACTTTTAAGAACTGATAATGGTTTTGTCTGTCTTTGATAATGCACCCGAACCAGATCCTTTTCTAACATTTTCCTTTCCAGGCTAAATAATGTTTCTGAAGCATGTTAATGGATAGCATGTGACAGAACTGATCATATTGTTTACTGTTTTTAACAATTTTGAAAAAAAATTTTAACAGATACTGCCCAACAGGGTCACACTGTTTATTCTGTGGTGCATGGGTAATTAGAGAGACATGAGTGGAGAATGCACCTGAAGTTACACTTTGAGAAGAGAGAGAAAATGTATTAGTCTTCAAGTTCAGGGCAAAATTTCAGTTATGGAAATATACTGTTGCAGATCTGTCAGACTGATCAGAACAAGCTGAAGGGCTTGGGTGGGGTTTTTTGTTGTTGTTGTTGCTTTTCTGTTTCCTTGGAGTTCAGAACTTTTCCATTTCTGTAGTACAGAAATATCGTTCCATAATCTTTGCCATTTGTTTCAGTTGGTCTGACTGTTTAGCTGGTCAGTCTTCATCTGCTTGATGGGAATTGGCTCTCAGAGAAAATAATTTATGCCAGAACTACAACCTGTAACAGATTCTACATACTCTAGTCCTTCAGTGAATGAAGACATTGAGCAAAAAGGAAAAAAATCATCATTGCTGCTGGCAGAACTGTGAATAGCTAGGTAGTCCCATGCTTGGCTCATAGTCAGGGTTTGGTGATTAGTTATTTTGCTTTTGTTTGGAAACTCCTTCTCTGCAGTATCCAGTAAGTTTTGATTCTGATTTAGTTCTTGGTCATCCTCTGCTCACTGATAATGGCAGTAGAATCTTTCACGGTGCTGAACAGAGAGAATACCCACTTTCATTGATGGCTAAATAGGAGAACATGCATCCGGTGCTCTCGGATGACAATCCATCTTTGATTGTGCAAGCGACTGTGCTAACTCTGAGTTGGACTGTTTCTGTGCAATGCATCACGTATATAAATACAACTCTGAAAAAATCATCAGTTTTGCTGCAGAATGGAGCTGTTGCCTCTTGAGCAAAGTTGACTGTTAAAACAGTATTTTCTGTGAATTACAATTTCTTCTGGCACTTCAGTTTTTCTTAGGGCCGGCTGCTTTTTTAAGAATATTGAAACTACATATCTCATGGTAGAGGTACATGTGCTGTTTGCAGGGGAATGTGCAACTTCAGACATGCTGATACTGTGTGATTAGAACCTTCAGGTGCCTTGTGTTTAGGATTGCTCATTAAGTGCAATGGTTCAACTACGGCACGAAAGAGTGAAAATATAACATAGAATATTATGTTGGTTCTGGAAATGCTGTGATTCTTTTACTTAAATGCTTACGACAATATAGATAAACACCTTACCTTGCACTATTAATTCCCAGTCTTTAGAAGGGAAGAATTGGTGTTGGTACAATTTAGAGTTCCATTTTACACCTGTCAGGTTGGGTTTGGTATTTTGGGGGCTTTGCTTCAGTCATGTTTGTGAACCCTGTCTGTTAATTGTGTCTTGCCTGGCTGTTGGTAAACAAAATACATTGTTGTTACTGTCTGTCTGTAAGGAGTTGTTTTAATTGTTTTCTGAAGCCTTTTTGTCTCTGAACAACCATTTAGATACCATGGACATCCTGTACTAGTGGCTTTTCTGAAAGGATTGAATTGGAAAAGTAGAGTTGTAATATTACGCTGAAACAAATATATTAACCTACCCACCAAAAGTCTACATCTAATCAGTTGAATAGTTAAAAATTAGGGAGAATCATGATTTGCAAGTCACATTAGAAAGTATTCTTCCTGCAGAATAGTCTATCATTACTGTGTTTTTAAATGACAGAGAAGAACATGAACTCGCCAGCCAAAATTGGTTTTCTCCCAATTTAAGACCTCATTGGAGCACTCTGAAAATCCTTCTCAGAGGAATGAAGTAATTCAACCTGTGGGACAGCTTGCTGCCACCTGAACAAATTTACCAGAAGAAAAAAAGTATTCTTTGTCTATTTCTTTAATGCAGCTGTCATGGTGAATAATTTCATACCCTTTGGACGCTATTTCCCTGAGCAGATTCTGCCATTTTATTATTAATATTGCTGCCACGAAATCTTGGAAACCCACATAACATTCAACAGACCTCGGGACCTGAAGAAAAAGTGGTTGATCTGGGTTTGGAGACAAACAGTGCTTTTTGCTGTGAAGTTCCTAATGCCTCTGCCAGGGTGCAGCCAGCAAACTGGGAGCTGACTGAACCGAAACCTGGGGGTTCTCTTGGAGTATGGTAACTCAGCGTGCATGGACTGGAAAGGGGAAGCAATACTGTGCGTTTTCTTTGCCTGTGGAACATTCCCATGGTCTGCATCCCCAGGAAGCCACATACTGACGGGTATATGGTTCTTTTTTACTACACCTTACTTCGTTATTTAATGTTTCCCACGCTACTTCTGGGAAAAGAGGTTTCAATACTGACCCTGAGGTCCAATGAGAGTTTGGGACCCAGCTGCGCCAGGACAACCTGCATGCTGCGAGATAACATATTTGAGAAGCAGAGGTGGCCATCTCAGTTGAGATCTGCACGTTTGCAGCACGAACTGTAACAGGGTGAAAAGAAATTCAAGTTCTTACAACATGGTAATGTAAGACTGATTATACTTACCATTTTCTTACCATAGCAGAAATTAGAAGAAAAAGAAAAGTTCCTACAATTTAAAATGCAAATGGTACAGTTCTCTTTCTATTTTGAGTTTCTAAGGCAATCATCGTACTTATCTCATAAAACTTGAATCAAAGTTGTTTTCTCCTGCCTATCCGTTCCTACAGGTGCAAGTCAAAATCCTTCAGACAACTGAAGGGACACCAAGTAACTCTTCTGATTTCTGCTCAGGCTTTATAATTTTCTTCTTCACGGTGAAACTGTTCTGTTTCATTCTTACTGTGGAGTGTTTTCAGCAATTACGATGTCTCTTTTCTTTCCACTTCTGAATTTGCATGGTCCTGGATCTGCAGCCTGGCACCCTAAACCTTCCTCACGTGTGTAGGCTGGAAAATTGTTAATGATAGTAGCTCATTCAGGATTATCGCTTTCTGGCTGATTAATAATGCTCGAAAACAGAACGTGCTCTTTTTATTCACGATTTTGCTTAAACCAGGTAAGCGCAAGTGCTGTTACCAAACAAAAAGTACAGCAAGTTACTCGAAATGGAGAGGGAAAGGGTTTTGAAGTCACTTAAGTTTCCCATTCAGGTTTCTAGTCAGGAGGCTCTGGTCTCTTTGAATTGTAGGATCTAAGATTTTAGTATGCAAGACTTTAAAGGTGCCTGTGTGGAAATGGCAGTTTCATTTTTTTCTGATATTTTTCTGGCTTGTAGAACTCTCAGATGGAATCTCATTGGGAGGGGAGGCCTCTCCACAGGGCTTGTGCCTCTAGAGTGTCAGTCATTCAAATATTCCTCCACACGGCTTCCCTTGTAGGTGTGTACAGGGACAAAGTTTACTTCCTTAACTGGTCAAGATACACATGTATGAATAGATGTTCGGCTTTACGTGAGAAATTTGTAATGTTTTTTATTAGGATGACATCTGAATTGACTGCTGTGACCAGGATATACATATATGAAATTGCTGTGTTTGAACACTTAGTATTCTTGGGGCGAATGCTTGAAGACTGTAAGGTTGTTATCACTTCAGCAGTTCCTGTGACGTTGCTGTGTTTGGAGAGAAATTGTAACTGGAGTGCTCCTTGCAAAGGAAAAAATGAAACAAAAAAAAACCCTCAAAAAATAAACCCAAAACAATACAAAAACCCCCAAACAAATCTGAGAAGTGAAATCTCCATCTAAATGAAGGAAAAAAAAAAAATGGGAATTCATTTAGTTTTACTCTCATTATCTGAACTGGACTCTGTTTTGTGTGGCTAGAACGATGTGCTAGCAGCTCCACTGTCTGATGGGTTGGCTTTAGCAACTGGCTGTGTATATATTTGTGGAGGAGAATCTGAAATTAATCCCTACCGTTTTTTGTCAGTGGGTCAAAAGTATAGGTGAGCAAGCTGATTTAGAAAGCAGTTTGTCTAGAAAAAGCCTGTTAAGGGTGATTTGAAAGTAGTTGTTAATTCTCTTATAAGCACAAGCCATAACAAATTGCATATAAGCTGAAACATTGGTCCAAAAAAAAATATCTTTCACAAAGATTTCTTCTGTTTAAATTTTGTAGGGTGTTACTTTTCTTCTCTGGGGATTAGCACAGAAAGAGAACAGAGCTGCAGTTTTTCCATGCTTCAGATTGTAAATGGGATTAAAATGCAAAAAAACTAAATACTTGTTCTGACAGGTGGGTAATACAGTGACTTTAATTTGGCATTACACCATATGAGGGTGACAAGGTATCTTAAAGCAGGATTTAAAAATTATCCTTTTATTCTGTTTTGGTAAGTCTGGAGATAGTAATAAAGGTTTGGTTTGATTGCTGTTGCTGATCCAGGTGGTAGCCTTTTCACACATGTAGCTTCTGGGTTTTGAGAATACTGCATTGCTGTTTGAAGCACAGAAAGCACAGCTCTACCAACAAACACCTGCGTTATTTTCTGAGCATCTATGGATGCTCAGAACTCTTGAGCAGGAGGCAGTGGGTCTTTACTGCTCTTCTTTACAGTGTCCATTTTTCCATTTCCTTTGAACTGAACTTGCCATATTCTTTTTGTTGAAGAAGGCATGGACAGATTAACTTGCCTGGTAGCAGATCTCATTGTGCCCTTCAATTAAAGTCGCACAGAAATCAAGCTTTATTATTTACTTTTTTTTAGGTAATGGCAACCAGATGGCACTAAAGCTCTGATTTCGTGTCAGGATTAAATTGGAGAAAATACAAAAGCTTGAAATTGTTTCCACTGTAATTAAATTTTTGTGGTTTCATATTGCCCAATACACTTTTAAACCATTAACTTCTACTTCATGACAAAAAAAAGGAACATCACTTTTCTACAGAAAAAAAACCCCAGTGGATTAACATTGCACAATTGTGTGGAGTACCGCTTGCAGTCCACAGTCAACATTTTCGCTCCATTGAACTTACGTGCTGCATAAATATGGAACAAGATCTTTCTTTGGCCTTAAGGAGAGGCATCAAAATTAAACAGTCTTTTTATATCCTGCTAAAAAGCTTGACAACTGCTGACATCTAATAGAAAATGGGATTTAACTTACTAGTGGCTGCTTTTGGATTGTAGAGTCTTTAAATATATTGTAGCAAAAAAAACATTCTTCAGAAGCCTTCCAAGGTTTCTGGTTGAACGTTGCTTTTTTCCTCTTGGAATGAAGAAAAATAAGGATAAATATCCAAACCAGAGCACTAAAGGTTATTCTGCCAGAAGAGCCTGCTGACTTGACTCTGGCTAAGAAATCTCGGAAGGTTCATCAGAGATGATCTCTCACAAGGAAACATACTTGAAGCTGTAACACAAATGGCTGGAACAGGTTTGCACAATGCACGAGCTGATTACTACATGTTTTGCAGTAGGTTCCTTATAGTTAAGCAGGAATGTGAATACCCTTTTCCAAGGAGTTTATAATCTACATATTCCTTTATTAGGAATATAATGATTTGTGTCTACTTTCCCTTCTCCCAGCAGGTAGAGACAATCTGCTGTAAGGCAGAAGGGATGGTCCTGGAGTAAACTTGGGTATGAACTTCCTCATTTCCACTTAGAACTCTGTCCATTGTAGCTTCATTGCAGAAAACATGTTTCAGATAAAACTTGAGAAGAATATTCAGCAATTTATCTAAAAATCTGTTGGGGAGAGGCGCTAAGGTGGTGAGTACGCTGCGCTGCTAGTAGTATGCTAACAGTGCACGTCTGTGCCTTCTGCTTGAAGAGGAACTTGGAGCAGAACAAAAATCTGACTAAAAAGCTAGATTTACCTCAGTAAAACCAAATGTGACTGGTTGGCTTTGAGTCAGTTTGGAGAACTGGTGAAACCATTGACCTTCAGGAATAAGTATTTCTCCATCACCTCCTTTGTCAGTTGCATCCAGTACTGGCTTGTGAGGAGATTGTCTCGGTCGTGTGGATTTCCATCCTTCCCTTGCTCATAACCCAGACTCCCAGTGTGCTACATTGAAGGAAAGGACCGTCCAGAAGTTAAGACTGGCACAATTTATGTTTTGCCAAATGCAAAAATGCTGACCATATCATGTTGTCACTTTGTGCTCTGCTTTGATACTATCTTGGATTCTGCATCTAAATCACAGTCTTGAATTTCATGTGAAAAGCCACAGTTGTCCAGAGAACTTCTCTCTCAAGGGCAATTCTCCATGACACACTCTGATGCAGCAGCGGCCAGTGCAGGCAGAGTTTGGGAGATGAGTTCCTCAACAGTATCTGTTACAGCTGAGAAATCTAGTAGAGATTGTCCTTTCTGAAGGCGTAGTGCAAAATTTCTCTCTTTATTCAGGCATTTCTTTTCAGCATCTGACCTTTTTGGTGCTAAGTTCCATAAATAAAAAATATGGATGCTGTGGGCACGGACAGTTGTTTACCATTCCCAGTGAAACAACTTCAGAAATACACATTTACTTACAAATCTGCCCAACTGATGAGAGGTACTGGCTTGGTGATGAGGTGATGAAGTTTTTGCAGGAGTGTAATTTCTGTGTTGTTCTTCATCTGTGTGTTTTTATTCATTTGCTTGATTTTAGATGTCATTGTCTTGGAAAATGCTCTTTCTGCAGCAGTTCCATATCAGTCTCTTATGTAGATGAATGCTTTAAGTTGAGACTTTTAATATATTACTACTTCCACTTTAGGAGATTTACCTGTCTAAGATAAAGATGTATAGCTTATCTCTTGTAGTACACATTGATTTTTTTCCTTTTCAGGGCTATTGTGACATTTCCTTTTATCTTAATTTGTCCCTGGCTACACGCATCAAGATGAAGGAAATCTCATTTCAACAGTAGAAGTTACTTGTTAGCCTTGAGGTACAGGAGAGATGAATCATGTACTTCTCTCCTTGTGATAGTTAACCTAATGGGCATCTCTTTTTTTCTATGTTTTCTAGCACAGATGCGTAATGCACCTTATATGTATATTATATAAAATTTAAATAAATGTGTGATGCTGCAATCAGTTTCCTTTACATTCAGTTCTCCAGCTGGATTAGTCCCATCCAGCAGGGATTTAAGACCTTTATGTAGCCTCCAGAGCCTTCTGCACTGCTATATTTCAAGTTTCAGTCTTTGCTGTGATTTTTGCCCCCTCTCCCCCCCACCCCTCTATGTTTGTGTCAGGTAGCATAGACCCGGTGAGTACAGAGTTCAGAATGTATAGATGGAGGTTTGTATTGTATAGATGAAGTTGTATTGTAGAAGCATTGTTAATTTTCTGCACTTTGTAGGTTGCTTTCTGTTTTTTAATATTTTTTTTTTAATATTACTGCTTTCATTGTTTACTACCTTTGGTACACCAGCTCTGGAGAAGGAAGACCCTTGGAAATAATGGCATTCAAATTTCATTGAGTTTTAATCATTAACATTATTAAAATATTTTACAATATATGTGGTTGGCATCTTCCCTGGCAAAGAGGATATAAATTAGCAGCAAAATCAAGATTGGACAGTATTTTAGGGAATTTTGGAAAGTATAAAAGGGTGGAAATATGTTACAAAAAAAGTAAGAACTGGAATCCAGCATTCAGTGTCAGATTATATTTTTATTATTATTATTCTAACTGTGATAAAAGACAAAGGTTTTGATAATAGGATAATATGTAAAATGCTGGGTTTGGTGATGTCTGGGAGAAGAATGTACAGGAGCGATTAGACACCATATTTTGACTTACACTGTCATCAACTGGGAGATATATAGATATATATATATTTGTTTTGGCTGCTGGTTTTTTTCCTTATGTCACGAAGTTTGGTTTATTTTAAGAGCAGCTCTGCCTTTTAGAATCATCAGCCCTCCTCCGGTGGTGTCACTGATCTGTTGCCCTTGAACCCTATGCACACAGGGATTCCGTCCTGCACCCGGGATGCGCCTGAGCCAAGCTCTGAACAGTTAATGTGGAGCAGATAAGCCCTGTTACCAGAGAGGGAATGGCACAAAGATACATGTCTTCAGTGATGCTTCTCAGAAATCATCTTATAACTTCTTATAGACTAATTAACCCGATTTTTATCTAGGGGTTTGCCCTCATGAGTCAGTTCTCTTCCATTTTGCAGACGGGCTGGGAAGATGCCGCATCTTCATACAGGATGGTGGACGAATCACATGGGATTGTGAACTGTTTATGGTGTGGATTCATGTGCTGGGGTGGCCTGAATGTCCAAAGCTACACTATGGTCACGTATATGGGTAACATACCTGTGTGCTGAACCTTAACAGTGTAGAAATGTATTGTCCTGGCAGGGGATTTTCCCGGTGCTGCAGTTCTATTTGAATGTCTTATGGGGAAAACAGACATTGGAGAGATATCTGCATAAAGCCTTCCCCACTGTTAATCTCAGTGCTCCTTTATTTGTACCAGGAATTAGGGCTATTGCATGTAGATCTTTCATATGTAGGGCCTGAATTTTTGGTAACACCATATTTACCTTATCCATCACTTCTCTTGATTTGTTTTACGCCTGCATGATATCAGAGTTACATCTCCAATACTTGCATCTTATCTGTCCTCTCCACCATCCTCTCCCTCCGCTCTCTTCATTGTTATTTTGTTTGTCTGGGAGTCTTTTCTCAACTTCAGCTTCCAAATTCTTAATTTCTCGACGTCACCTTTGTTGTGGTTTGGATGTGGGGCTTTTCACTCTGCGGTTTATTTCTGGTAGAAAGAGCCACTGAATGCTTGCAAACACGCGTCCATTCAATAATAACACTGAATAAAGACAATTGAACTGGTACCAGAAGGCTTGTAGGAAGGAGAAGCTGTGTCCGATGGCTGAGTTTTGCGGCCTGCTGCACCAACAGGATCTGTGGATCAGTGGAACACGTCGCAGGGATGATGCAAGGGCCAGTAAATTTTTCTGAAAAGACATTTGGGACATTACATGCTGCTCTCAGGTGAAGTGGGTGCCGTGCTCCTGAGGAACACCTTTCACACTGGTTCCAGTATCGTTTGCAAAGAGAGGAGTTGCTCTGCAAAAGGTTGCCGCTGCCACTAGTGGCCAGAGGACAGCTTCTGTGGAAAGAACAGCTGAATGGCTCTGAGGCTGGTGGTGGGCTGTGGTTGACACACCAGGCCATACAGTAGCATTAAGAGAGGTAAGATCTTCTGATGGTAACTGCCAGTCTAAGGCTTTAATGGTCATTATTTGCTAAGAAACAGATCCTGATAATTGAAATGAGGGTATTCCCACATGTATGTTGAGCCGTGATTCATGACGCAGTCAAAAGCTAAACTTGCTTTTCCCTAACCAGTGGATCTGGGGGCAGATGGTCACAGATGGTGGTGTGGTGATCTGAGTAAATCAATAAACACCATGAGGAGGTGGTGGGCTTCACTGTTTTGATGCAGACAGGCCCTAGAATGTTAGCAGGGATCAGGACGGCCACTGGTGTTCCTGAGTGTGTAAAGGAATGGAATGGCTACCTTTCTGCTTGAAATGCACAGTGCAGTTTTATGGAAATGAGCCTACAACAGCTTGGGAGAAAGCAGATTCTGTGGTTTTGTCCCAGCTATTCGAGAGTTGACATTCCCACAACTTGTTTGGCACTGAGGGGGTGCTCTGTGCCATTGCAGTCTTCCCCACAGCAGCTGCTCAAGAAGCACTTGTTCTTCCAGCATGAGGTGGCCCCTTCTGAAAAATGAAGTGCCGTCATCTTTGTGAGTGAGCCCAGGATCTGCAAGGATTTTGTTTCCCTGATTGGTGTGACTCCTCAAATGCAGAAATCGTTGCCACCAGCGTCCTGGTTACATTGCAGGTGTGGAAGCTGCTTACACAAGTAATTTGTCAAGTATAGTGTTAATGGACATTTCTCCAGATAAGTGCTAACATGGGTGAGTATAGTATCGTCATTCCTTTACATTTCAATAAATAATCAAAGTTCTGTGAAGTTCTTCAAACAGAACATTTGTCACCAGATCAAATGTTCATGCCTTGGCTTGGCTCATTACAGCCTTTGGAAGCCAAGACCCTGTGCCATGAATAAAGTCCTTCACTGACTGGACCATTGCTGAGATGGTTGCGTTTCCATCTTCCAGATGCTGCGAGTTCCTGCAAAGTCTTATCTTTGGATAACGTTGCTTATTAAATATTTAGTCAGAAAGGCAGGTGAGATTGCTTTGAAGCTCAGGGGTTAGAAATAGCTGCCAAATAAATGGACTGTTTGGAGTCACAGCAGGATGAAGAAAAGGGTGGAGAGCTTCACCTGAGCCCCTGCCAGCAGCGGTGACACTGGGGCTGCACAGGGGCTTGTGCTCTACCCAGAGGGTTATTTGAAGAGTTTACTGCCAAGTGGAAAGCCCCCAGTGTTCCATGCTCACTCGGAAACGTCACGCCATGGGCACGGTCTTCCACAAAAGAAACAACAAACTAAAAAAAAAATCTGTGGGCCAGCAGCTGTCAGAGCTGAGAAGATCCAGCCTTGCTTCCGCTTGCCCCAACGCTCACAGCAGCAGCCCGGGAATAGATGATATTCTGCTTTATAGTGATTGCTCAAGAGAGGAGAGCACTGAGGCTTTTAAAAATACCATTTCTATAGCATTATCTTTTTGTAACTGTAGCTAGTAGTCCTAAAGTGTTTTATTTAAAAACAACCTTTGTAATTGTTTTTATTTGAACACAGGTTCAAATGCTGCCAGCCTTGGGGACTTAGTAGAGGCTGGCCTTGCGTTTCCCTTGAGCATGAATTCACGGTATTTTCAAAAGTTGTCTTTATTTCTACTGTTTCTTACTCCTAGACCTGGAAAATAGAAATTGAAAACAGGTACTTAAGCTGTTGAATATTCTGTGCTCGCACTCTGAGAACCAAACGAGGGCAGGTTTTATATAGAGATGTATAGATATGTATATACACACGTGTTGTCGGGTATTTCACTTAGTTTTCTTAAATAATATGAAGTATTTTTTTATAACTTCTGTTCTTTGTGTAAAGCTATGGATGACACATATGTGCTTGGGGAAATCCAGTAAAATATTTTCCTTGAAGGCTTTTTTCTCTCCTGTATTTTCATACTCCCAGCTTTTCCCTTCACCACTTGCTTTTAGCTGCTGATTTTCCATGATTGCAATAAGACCAAGAGATTGATGCTGTTGGATACAGGCTGGCCCTCTTAAGAATGATCCCTATTAATTTTGTAGAGCAACTAGTGAGAAAACAACAAAAGCCTGAGCAATAAACACCAGCAGGGAAGCTGCCACATTTGGCTCGTGCCAACTGGACTTGATGCTGTGTCGTTAAGAGTTGCGTAGCAGATAATAGGAAATAGCCACAGCAAGTGCCTAGTGCCCATTTCATTGGAACAGCAAATGTTTGATGCTAAAAAAAACCCCAAATTACAAAATTTGGGAAGCCTGTAGAAAAACTGCAGAGGCTGATGGTAGGTGTGATTGCTTTCTGTAAATATGCTGGAAGTCATCCTGAAAGGAGAAAATAGGAAATTTCTCAAATTTTAGGTCTCTTTTAATGTTTGCAATTTACCGAAAATAGAAGCTATCATGACATGGAACTTCACCTGCTACTCAGCAACCTGTATGGTTAGCTGAGAAGGAAATAGTGTATAAATATGGACTGTGTCCTCACATGTGTTGAGTGTTGACCTAAATTTGCTTTTCCTTGAGGTCCATGGCACAGCTCTCACTGGTTTTACTGGAATAGCTGTTCTCAGGCATTCTACGCCAGGCTCGCTTTCAAAAATTCAATGACTTCTTTGGTATTTATGGATGGGCACGTGTGCTTGTTCTCTGGTACCCTGCCTGCCATCTTCTCCCACCCAAGCTGCCTCCCCTCCCAGAGGAGCATTACCCCTGGCCAGCCTGCTGGGTTTGGGTGGTGGAGGAGAATCTGCACTTGGCTTCCAGCAGAGGCAGACTGTCCTCTCACTCCTCTGTGCACCTTCACTCAGAAGTATCTTCCTTGAAAGCCCCTGGGCCACATGATGGCTTCCCTGTCATGATGCCTGCCTGGTCTGGGCAGAGTTCCCAGTGAGACATCTCCCTCCTCCACCCTGCTCCTCTCTGCACCCAAGCTGGTGAGATGGGGCTTCCGAGAAGGGAGCATGCAGCCTTGTCTCTGTGGCTCGGTTCCTAGTGTCTCATCAAAATGGGGCTGTTCATTGCATAAGTCAAGGGAGAAAAGCCCACCTGGCTGCTTGCATGAGGCTGGCACCTGGCACAGCTCCACTCAGTTCCCATCCCCTGGTCCACGGGTCTCACTAACGTGGTATTTCATGGTGTGCAGAAAGGAAAAGCTTTTGCTACCAGCTAGAGGTATCAGTCTGTCCTGTGGGGCTCCACAGGATGTTTTATCCTTGAGACTGATCTCCACAATCTCTCTGTGCATCCCTTCACCTTCCCCGGGAGCGGTGCTGGGTCTGCAGAACAGGGCAGCTCTGCGCAGCAGGGGAAGGGGTGTCTTCTCCAGCTGAAAAGTGACCTTGAGTCTTTCAAATGTGGTATTTGTACTGTAACCTGAATGAATTTGTCCTCCTGATGCATATAATGGGACAGCAGATGCTGTTGAGATTTCAAGAGCATGGGCCACTGGTTCACTGGGGGTTGCTCTGGTGTCAAATACGCACTCAAGGTGTTTATTTAAGGGAAGGTCCCTTTCCAAGAGAAGGGCAATGAAACTGGTGAGGGGTCTGGAGAATAAGCCTGATGAGGAGAGGCTGAGAGAGCTGGGGTTGTTCAGCCTAGAGAAAAGGAGACGGGGGGTGCCTTATTGCTTTCTACAACTATCTGAAAGGAGGGTGTAGAGAGGCATGGGTTGGTGTCTTCTCCCAAGTCATACATGATAGGACAGGAGGAAGCGGCCTCAAGTTGTGCCAGGGGAGATTCAGATTGGCTATCAGGAAAAATTTTTACATGGAAAGGGTTATCAAGCAATGGAATGGGCTGCCCAGGAAGAGGGTTGAGGCACCATCTATGGAGGTATTCAAAAGGTGGGTTGACATAGTGCTTAGTGACATGGTTTAGCAATGGGTTGTTGTTTTTTATCAGTTAGGTTGATGGTTGGACTAGGTGATCTGAAAGGTCTCTTCCAACCTAGACAATTCTATCATTCTAAAAACGTTTGCTTGTGCTGGGCACCTCTAGGGCTGGTTCACTCACTGCAGACAAGTCCAAATCATTAGCAGAAGTAAAGGAAAACCAGAAATGTTTTATTGCTTGTCAGAGTTCCTCCTCTCCCCGCCCCCCCC
>VXBJ01004952.1:665624-704236 GCA_013400055.1 Nycticryphes semicollaris
GCTATTACAGCACACAGGATCAACATTCACTAGGAACTTCCTCAAGCTCTAATTAGTTGCATATGAGTAATAAGGGCTCTTAAGGTAGGTAATAACATACATGAGTACGTAAAGTCTCCCGGGGGCCTTGCCAGCTTAGCGTAGTCACATCTCCCTCTTTTGGCTGCTGCAGGACAGGAATGGCCTGGAGGCAGGAAGCAGTGATTTTTGGTGCTTAGCAGCCTTTGCTGCTGTTTAGCTGTGCGGAGTGGGTGCGTTCATGTGGGTGGGTGGGTTATGAATGCGATTGAAAACATAAAAGGATAGCCCCGAGGTTTTGTTCCTGGAGGAGACAGTTAGAGGTTGCCGTGGGCTTTTTTTTGCCTATACCACAGAAATTTGGGTAGAGTGCAGGAAAGGATTTATTTATTTATTCTTTGAATATGAGGCTGAGTCAGCAGTAGGTGAGTGTGCCACTCCTGTTGTTTCTTTGGGTAGTTAGTGGGAAATGGTAAAGCAAGAGCCCACCCGAGCGTGAGGGTGAGGGCCATAGTCACTGTGTGGGCAGCAGCTCTCCCATCTCCCTCCCAGCCCTCCAAGCAGACACAGCTTGTCAGTAGAAGTCTCCCTGTGACTGGCACCCTTTAGTCTGTGTATGAAAACACCATGAGAATGCAAATGAGATTACACACCATACCCTGCGCAGCGCAACCAGTGAAACCCAAATTTCTTAAGAATTTACACCCTATTTCCAATGGATGTTTCAGGCTCCCTCACCCCTAGAGTAACCCCAGCTCTCCCCACCTCCCAGCAGATGTGCTGCCTTCTCTGTATCAGTGCTCCTATGAACCTAGATGGAGGGAAGGCTGAGTGTGTGTCCCCCTTTCCTTCTCTGCCAGCTGCTGCTCTCTGGGGCTCTCACAGGAGCACAGGGCTATGATTCAGCTCGCCCTGCTTCAAACTGCCTGGGTGCAGCTCCCTGCAGTCCCCAGGCAGGAACTCTGCTTGCAGAGAGGTGGGTGACCAAAGGGTGGGTAGATCCTCCCTCTGCACCCCTGACACCTCTGTGCTCTCTGTCATGCTTAGCTGAAGATGGACAGGGGGTTGAAAAGCTGCTGGGGAAGATGCCAGGCAGACAAATGCCTTGTGACCTCATGTCCTTCACAGAGTCACTGTAGCCCTGCTTTTTTTTTTTTTTTTCCCCCTTTTTCTTTGGATGGAAAATCCACAGAGTTCATCCCATAGATACAAGGGGTGAGGCCCCCTCACAGGCAAAGGACAACTGGATGTTGTAGGATGCTGTTTGTCATGGTCGTGAAGGTCCACGTTTCACAAAAGCCAGTGCAAAACACAGCCCTGTAGTTCCTACTTCCCTGCAATTATATGGCAAATGCTGAAGCAGCCAATACTGCCACAAATGTTGGGTCTAATCCTGTTCATCACCTTCATTAACAATGGGGTTGTGTAGTCTCCCTCCTTGGAGATACTCAAAAGCCATGGTCATGGGCAACTAGCTATTGGTGGCCTTGAGCAGGGGGGCTGGACCTCCAGAGGTCCCTTCCTTCCTCAGCCACTCTGTGACCCCATGATTTACAGCATGATTTGTCTTACCTTCAGCCCCCCAGCCTGCCACTTTACTGACACCCACAAACTTGCATGTTAGCAGAGGAAGCAAGAAACTGCTCCCCCAGGGACTGTAAAAGGGCTTTGTCCCAGCAGGGTATCTTCAGTAGACCTGTTTCTTATGTCCCCTAATTATTTAGCTGCAGCCAAAAGAACTTCCTAACCCCTTCCCTTACCCAGGCCATCATTTCCTTTTCCAGCAGCGTTGCTTTTCCCTGCCTGATGCATTACTCCATATCTGCAGTGATTATTGCTGGCAGGAACAGCACCATCCTGTCCTTCATGATGCCACCGGCAGCACTTCTCAGGCGCTGTATGATTGAATCCAGCACCTGTAAACTTTGGGTCGTGTCTCCCTGTGATCCTCCCGACGGCTGCTGCATTTGCTTCGCGTTGCGGTTCAGAGTGGGCTGACCAGAGGTGTTGGGGTGAGGGTTTCAGTGAATTCATTGTCTAGTGGGGGCTGCTCATCCCCACTGGGATGCTGGCAGGAGGAGTAAGCCTCTTTTGTCACAGTGTTACTCTTCTCCCAGTAAAAGGCAAGAAATTCCCCAAGGTGACATATTAGGCCAGACGTTATCAAATAGATCTCTAGGGGTGTAAAGGGGTTACTTAAACTATGCGTTTATTTAAAAATAGATTGAGTAAATTTGGTGTTGGAGATGTAAAATATGCAAACCTCAAGAAATGAACATACAACCACAAGCAGGAAATCTGCCTGGCCGTGCTCACGATGGGGAGAACCTCTGTAAAACTGCCTCTGTTCTGAGACCCCATCCTGCCCTGGTGTTACCACACACTTCCTTACCCCTGCAGACACTGCCTGCGGATCACCCCGTGCACTCATCTGATGCTGGTGCTGTGATTTTCCTCTCCTGTGTTTCTGGCCAGATCTACTACCCAGCTGGCACCTTGCAGCTCATCCCTCACCTCCTTGAGCTTCCCAATCTTCTTCTCCCAAAGCATTTTGCATGGGGATGTCATTGCTCATCCACAGTTGTCCAGCTGTTGTCATCTGTTGTCATCTAACACTTGTCATCCACCTCTGTGCTCACAGAGCTTCCCTCCCGTGCCTTTCCCAGCACCTCACTCCTCTTCACAGCCTTTCCCTCCCCACCACTGCCTCCGGCAGGATGCAAGAGCCCTTAACACAAAACATTTCACTACAATCTGTTGGATGGAAAAGTGGCCACAAGGAAGGGAAACCTCCTTGGGTTTACACCCCTACAGCAATGGGGCTGCAGACCGCAGGGCCAGCTCCTCAACAGTGGGCATAGCTTGTTTCAAAATCCACAGGGACTGATAGGTCCCGAATAACGTGCTCCACTTTCACCATGGGCAGGTTTGCAAAGCTGAGATGTTTGGGATGTTCCTGGGGTGCTTCCACTAGCACACATTCACCTGTTTGGCCCCAGTGGCAGCTGCACAGGAGGGCTCTTACCAAATAGCACAGGGGAGACAGTGGGGCTGGGGTGGGGGAGGAGGTTGTTCAGGCTGACTACGACAACCACTCTTTCTACATGTCCCAGACAGGGTCAACCATCCTCATGGGGTGCTTGAAATGCTGGAATTCACCAGCTGTTTTCTTTGGATTACTGGTGTGTTATATCTGGACAGAAACAGAGGCGTGCTGTTGGACTGGGCACATCCACCAGTCTACTGCGCCAAGAAAACTTTGACCACTGCTAGGACCTCTGCCTGCTTTATAAACAGAAAGGCTGTTTTCCCTGAACTATGGCCTTCTGTGGAAAAGAGAAGGAAGGCAGCTTGCCCAGGGTCACAGAGAGAGCTGGGGCAGGGCAAATTCCCAGGCTCCAACCTGATGGCTTCATCTCCATCCCTCTCACCTGTGGATCTCCACCAGGACCTCACCTGCTTTGAGCAGGGGAATAAAACACAGCATAAAATCGTAGCACCTAAGGCAAGCAACAGACCTCACCCAAGGAGCTGTCTTACAAGACAGAGAGAAAATAGTTAAAATGCTGGATGCTATACAGAATGCCCAGGAGGTGTTTAGCACACAGTGGCAGCACACAGGACTCGGGGTGGCTTTCATGGAGACTCAGCTGCGGAGCAGTTCCTGGGAACAGCCTGTGGCTTTGAACCCTTCCGGGATGTCACTGTCCAGTTTGGAAATGATTTTGTAAATGGGTTTCTTCCAGGAGGGGTCGGCGTCCTTGCCTGCCCTGACAGCACTGAAGAACTCCCGCAGCGTCAGGCTGGCCACCTCCAGGAACCGCCCTGGCACCTGCAGCAAGATGGGCATCAGCCCACAGCACCTCCCAGGTCCCCAGCTCCCCCTTGCCTCAGCAAACTCCACCAGCCCCCCGCCTTCTCCTCACCTCGAAGTCATTTCCCTTGTTATAGTGTGTGTTGAGGGCACGGAAGAGCTCTGAGTCCCGGGAGACCCGGAGGGCACCAGCATCCACGACACCCTCCAGCAGAGCCTGACGGGCAAACTTCTCCACCTGGATGTAGTAAAACTCACGGAAGTTGCTGAACCACTTGATGAGCTGGGAGGTGATGCAGCGGCTGAACTGGGGGGAGAGAGCCAGAGGACAGGTGTTACACCAGCTTCGAGCCTCCTGACCCATGAACCCCCTAAAGCCCCATCATGTGCTGTGGCGGGGGGGCACAAGAGCATCCCCTTCCCTGGGGTTCCCCAGCAACGCAGGCTGGGAGCCATGTCACCCAGGAGCCCTGCTGGGCACCAGCAGCAGGTGCTGCCGTTTTACCTGCACATCAAGGAAGTAGGTTTTCAGCAGAGTGGAGCTGGGGTAGCGAGTGAAGAAAAACATCAGCTTGGCCTTCTTCAGGTGGCTGGGGGTCAGCGCCTCCTGGATCTGCTTTGGGGTCAAGGAAAGCCTGCAAGCAGCAGCCCGAGCAGCTTGGAGCATCTCTGAGCACTGGCCCTGACACGCACGTGCCTGGTGCCTGCAATAACCCCTTCTCATGGCCTGGCAGCACAGTTTAGGGGGGTTGTCCCTGGCTGTGCTTTTCTTTCAACATCCCCTGGGAAGCTGCTACTCCCCAAGGTGCTTCTCCAGCTGATAGGAACAGGGATATCCATGAAACACCTGTTCATAGGATGACAGGAACACCAGGATAGCCTAAGAGCAGGCTTGGGAGTTCCTGACTTCTACCATCAGCTATGCTAGAGCATCTAACCAACCCTGAGGAGAAGCAGTGCCCCTCCATAGCTCAGCACCCCTTTCCTGTCCACCCCTCTTTAGCCCCCTGTGGAGCAAGGGAGGACCCTGGCCCCGGGGGAGACCAGGAGGGACTGTGCCAAGCTGGAGAACAAGAGGACCATATCCAAGCCCAGAGATCTCTCCAGATGCCCCCAAAGGATATATGGGAGGAGGTGAAGGGTGCCCCATCCATTGCAGCCTGCAGCTCCCCATGGCCATCCCTGCCAGCCGGCAGCAGTGCCAGGCTCTCCATATTGGCAGGGCTCAGGGTCAGGGGATGATGATGCTGCTGTCTCACAACTGATGACCTCAGTTTGACAGTTCCCCAGTGCAAGTTGAGGGACTCTGGAGGACTCCTCTCCAGAGCAGAGGGGCTCCCACAAGAGCTGGTGCCCCAGGGACTGTGCTGGCTGCAGCCCAGCATTTGGCTCCGCATCTGGCTGTCCTGAACAGGGGTGGCCGAGTCCAGTGGATAGCCCATGTTGCGTACCTGGCAGGGTTTTCTGACGCCCTTTGAACTGAAGGAGACAGCACGAGAGCCTGGGCTCTTCCCTGAAATTCCTGACAGGGTCTCAGCCTGGGGTGAGCTCAGCAAGCCCAGTGCACTCGAGGGAGATGGCTTAGCAAGCGGCTTTCTGCTTTTCCCATCAGCAAAATACTCCCTCCTGCCACCTGGTACTGACACTGGGAGGCTGCGCTGCTGCTGCAAAAGGTGGCTGGCTGCCTTTGGCCAGATAGTCTTCAGGACAGAGTCTACCACCCGGGATGTCACCCTGGCCAGCTCGTGCTTCAGCGCCTGTGAGAGGACCCTTGCTGCTGAGGGCAAGCCACCTGCATCACCTCTGTCCTCGTCCTCCTCTGGCCCATGCACCTCCAAGACACTCCTCCGGAGAGGTGCTTTGCCCAGGTTGCTGGAGGCAGCGGCACTGTCCTTTCCTGGTCCGTCTCCAGGCTTCCCAGGCAGTGGATGCACTTTCTCGGCACTTTCTTGGGTGTGGGCAGTATCCACAGAGTCACAGACCTGGGAAAACTTCTCCTGAAGCCACCTCAGCTGCTGCTCTAAAAAGCAGAGCTGCTCCTTCAGCTGCTGGCAGCCCTCGGCATGGGGGCTGACCACCACAGGGGCCACTCGCCCAGCTGCCCCTGTGCCTTGCTGAGGCACCCTCGGCTTCCTCTTGCTCTCCCGGGGCACCTCGCCACTCCTTACCCTCTCGTGCCCAAAAGCTGCCTCCAGGTTGGTGCCAAACACCTGGGGGGTTGGTGGGAGGCTCATGCCTTGGATGATGCTCTCCACCCTAGCCCTCTTGGCTCGTAGATGCTGGTCAGAGAGCTGGTGTCTGTCACCAGTACAGGGCACAGGAGCTGGGGCTCGGGTTGTGGGGAAAGCCAGGCCTTGTGCTCCTTCTCCAGGAGAGGCACCACACTCGTAGTTCTGAGGCAGGGCCACTGCCTGGGAGGAAGGGAAAAGGATGCAAGGATCCAGGCTCCTGCCAACCATCGGGTGGCTGAGGAGCTGTGATATCAGAGATGTGCTGGGGGAAGGCAAGCGAGAATTGGTCTGGAAACAGGGCTCCATCTTCAGGCCCTGGCTGTGCCCTGGAGTGGCATGGTCTCTATCCTGCTCAGAGGCAGTGCTGCTATCCATTTTCTCTTCTTCCTGCCTAGACACCAGAGGGCTGACCCTCAGCTGATTTGGGATCGTTTCCAGTGATGGACTGGCAGGTTTTCCAGGTGTTTGAGGTTTCAGCCTGCTAGAGGTGGGGAGCTGAAGAAAGAGCAAGAAACATCAGCAGGTAGGACATCATACAGCAGCTCTGCATACACATGACCAGAGATTTTTCTTCCAGAGTCCCGGGGCATCCCTGTTCCCAGACCATTCCCTGTTCCTGGCACTGCTAAAACCATGAGCAGGCTGTTGCGAGTTGCATGACAGCAGCAACACCCTGAACACCGTCACAACTGCCACCCTACCAGGCAGGCATTCATGGTGCCCATAGTTCATGTCACATGGTTTGAGCCCTGGATGGACCTGGCAGTGCAGACTTCCCACACCACCAGTTGCACCAGCCCTGGACACCTTCAGGGAAATTCCTCTCTGGGTTTGTGGACTTGGGTACAAGGGTGGTGAGCACCAGATGGAGCCCTCTGCCACACTCACCTGGGCAAAGGTGGGTTTGGCTGCTCCGGGGCGCTGGCAGGGCACGGGGATGGCAGCTACAACCCAGACAAAAACATTCACTGCACTCAGCAGCTAGGCCAGGGCATGGCTGCCGCCCACTTCTGCCGCCACCCAGCACTTGCCACCCGAGGGCATGGTGTTGTTCAGGCTAAGGCAGGGGACAGGGATTACCAGGGAAAAGAAAAACTACTGAGCCAGCAGCCCCTGGCTTAGAAATGTTCTGCTGACTCCAGGCAGGGATCCACCCCCTTGGCTCGCTCCGACAGCTTTGCTAAAGAAGGCACAAAAGCTCGTATCCTGGGCAATTACAGAGAAACTGTCCCTCTGGGATGCCTCTTTCTCAACATTAATTAGCAGTAGCTTTGCATCCCTGAAGTAAGACAGTTTATGTCTTTTCCAGACACCTCTAAAGCATCTAAGATTCTTTTGCTATAGTCAGAAACGTCTGAGCATTTTTGACAACATCAGTCTGCCCCAGGGTGAGTCCTCCAGGCAAATAAACCATGTAGAAAATGGGTTTCTACTCACTGGTTTTCATCAGGTTACCTTTCTTCAAACAGCCTTGTGCTCCAGGCAGGTGTCTGGGAGAGCTCTACCTTTTGCAGAGCTCTAATCTTGACAACCCAAGTATTTTCTGGGTGGTCTGATACCACCTGTTGCTCTCCCGTGTTCTCTCCCCACCGCTCCCAAACGTTAGGATTTTGTTCTTCTTACACTCTGTCGTGAGGGCCCATCAAACTGCTTGGTTTACCCGCAGCCAGCACGAGACTGGGGTGCTGGCAGTTCTCAACATCACCCCCATCCTTGTATAACGAGCTTCACCATCGCCTGCGGCTGCCTCCTCGCCTGCCAGATGCTTCCAGCAAAGCCACGCAACAATTGCAACGCGGGCAGAGATTTCATCCACCCTTAAGCCTTTCCGTCTGGCGTGGGCACAGGACAGCTCCTCCTGCAGCCTCACTTTTGGATGCTTCAATTTGTTATAGAAACACACTCTTTTGGCACTTGGTCACAATTTCTCACCTCTCCTGTTTTCAGCAGAAGGCCAGGGAGTTTCCCCATCCCCTGTGCTGAGGCTTCCTAGCCCCAGAAAGCCAGGGTGAGATACCACTCATAAGCAGATCCACTCAGAGCTGGCAAGAGTTCCAGCACCATCACTTTTCTGCTAGATATTTGGAGAGTGGGAGCAGAGCCTGTGGTCCCAGGCCACGGCAGCCCACCGTGGGCAGCCATGGCTCCCCCCCCGGCCCTCTGCAGCCTCCCCGGCGCCACAGGACCAGGAGGTCCTGCCCCAAGCAAACTGCTCCCACTGATGCAGCCCTTTCCCCGCCGAGTTAGTACACACATACTTCAGTTCCATACCACCAGCCTTCACCAGTGCCACCTTCCAAATCATTAAAAAGCAGCCCAGACCCATCTTACCTGAAGAAAAAGGACGGGGAATGAAACAAAGATGCTCAGAAAAGAAAGCAAGTGTGTCCTCTTCAGAACGGGAGCCACTCGACATGGACTCCCCAGGTGTTCCTCAGTGGGAGAGCCATGCACAATGCACCCTGCCACCCCTCCAGCCCTGCAAATATCCCCGCAAAGTCTTCCCCAGCTGCTCTGGCTTCAGCAGGCAGCCCCCGACCCGAGCTGCTCCCACCTCTCTGCCCCACTCAGCTCGGTGCAGGGATGCAAGGAGCACGGCACCCCAAGGGCAGGCAGCCGGGGGCTGGGGGATGCCGCAGAGACAGCGGCCGGCTGGCTCATTCTCCTGCTGTGCTGAGGTCCTTTAAAGAGGGAGTGGGGAGGCCAGAGGCAGCCAACCGGCTGGGAACGACTTCTGAATATGCAGATGGACAGACGTCCAGGAGGTCAGGTCCAGCGTCAGGGTCTGGCTACCTTCCCTGCCACTCGACCACCTCCCAGGCTCATAGCCCCGGGGGTCAGGCAGGCAAGGGCTAGTGTTAAGCTGCCCAAGTGGACAGAGGGTCAGCCGAGCAGTTCCCCCCTATAATTTGGCCTGGAAACCCCATCCAGGACCCAGGGTGGTGAACCAGTTGTGAGATGATATAAATACACCAGGCTAGAGGCAAGCACTGCCACAGGGAAGGAAGGAGCCAGCCTAGAGTTCCAGGTGCTGCCCGGCTCCCATGGAAAGCACCCAGGCATTTCCAGCACCCCCTGCCATTGGGACACAGATGCATTTTGGCTAGCCAGGAAATGGAACAACACGGGCAAAGCAAGAACAGAGTCCCTTGCTTATCACAGGGTGCTTTAGAGATAGTGCTGCAGCCATCAGAGCACGCCTCAATGCCAGCCCCAGGACAAACCTACCTGCTCCAGGGGCACACGCGGTTGTGAGACACTTGGTGCAGGAACTGTGGGGTGGGCAGACAGTGTCCAGCCACACATTCTACTCCTGGGGCTTCGCCTGCTTTGCCTCCATGCACTTACTGACCATGGTAATGTTTGGTGTACACATTTGGCAGGCAGGCAGGAGGCTGTGGTTAAAAGCAGTTGATATCAGGTAGTCTTGTTCAAGGATATTAGACATTGAAAGACAGAGCGTGGAGAAATCCCCATCAGAGAGCTTTTCTGGCTCAGCTGCCTTTTATTAAAGCAGTCAGCACATCCTCAAAACCTCAGAGACTCTCCCCTGTTGATTTTTCTTCAGCCTCTTTTCTTTGAAAAGGATGCCAAGGATGTCTGTTGCAAATTTATATTAGGAGACTATTTTGAAGGTTGCAGTTTACCATTCATCTATTATTAAGCAATGGCTAAATTAAGGACGTGTGCATAACCTCATGGACTTGGCTCCCTGAGATGCCTGGCTGTCAGACAGCCTTTTATGACTATGCCAAGCTAATTTGCCCATTCTGCAAATGGGTTCCTTGGGTTTTCTTCCACCTGTTGTTCCCTACCTGGAAGAAGGCAGAAACTAGAAGCTAGCTGGTGGATTCACAAACATTTTCAACATACAGACCATATCTGGGGAACAGGGCTTACTTCTGGACTCATTTGCCTGTTTACCATGGTGAGACAACGTCCTTGTCCATTTCACAGACTCACAGAATGGTTTAGGTTGGAAAGGATCTTCAGAGCTCATCTAGTTCAACCTCCCTGCAATGAGCAGGGACATCTTCAACTAGATCAGGTTCCTCAGAGCCCTGTTCAATGTTTACAGGGATAGGACATCCACCACCTTTCTGGGCAACTGTGTGAGTATTTCACCATCCTCATGCTTAAAAATTCTTTCCTTACATCTAGTTGCATGGTTAGAAATTGTTTTAAACTGAAAGAGGTGGGATTCAGATCTGCCCTCTTTTAGTTTAAAACAATTTCCAACCATGCAGCATCCCACTGGCTGACAGTACCTCTAGGATCATTCTATCATCTTGCATGAGCCCAACCCCACGATGTATCAAGGTGAGCAGAAGACCTCCCGTGCAGCTGTCCTGTAGCAATCCAGAGTTGGTTCCATGAAGTGTCATGAAACGGCACCCTTTGGTAGTACGTAGCGGGGAGGGTTACATGCCAGGAACCGTAGGTAACATAGGTAACATAACTCGTCATGTGAAAGCCCCTGTGTCCACTTGTGCTGAGGGCAGTTCAGCCCAGGGACAGTCAGGGCCGCACAAAGGTACCAACAGGATACTGACAAGGCACAACCCAACCATCTGCTGGCCCCTGGCTCTGCACAGGACTGTGGAAAACATTAGGTATGGTTCCACAGGAGGCTCTTGAGGTATCATGGCCTGCTCCTGCCCCACAACCCTGTCTCCATCCCTGTGTCTGCCCCATAGCTCCCGCCTTAGGCCTGCCCTCACCCCACAGGCCAGTCCCTGTGCCTGTCCCATAGTCCCCACTTAAGGCCTGTCCCCACCCCACATCCCCTGCCTTAGGCCTGCCCTCGCCCCACACCGCTGTCCCCATGCCTTTTCCCGCACCACAGCCCTCTCTCAACATCCCCCTATCCCCCCTCGCCCGCGATGGTGCCGCCCCTGCGGCTCCGCTCCCCCCGTTCTGGAGAGGTTGGTCGTGCCCTGCTCGCTTCCGGCTCGCGCCGGGCCTGCTTCCGGTGTCCGCCCTCCGGCTCCTCCCGCCGCCGCCGCTGCCGCCGCGATGCTGCTGCTGTGGCGGTCCCACTGCCTGGGTCGGGTGCTGGGCCGCTCGCTGCGCGCCCTCCGGCAGGTACTGTCCGCCGCGGGCACCGGCCGTGGGCAGGGAGGAGGGACGGCGGGCGGGCGGCGGTTGGGCGGACGGGGACGGCGCCGCCAAGGACACCGGGACGCGTCCGTGTCATGTCCCCCCCACTTCCCTCCCCGCCTGCCGCCTTGGGGGGGAGGACGGGGACGACGAAGGCGGGAGGGAGCGGCGCCGGGGCTGTCCCTTCCCGAGCCCGGTGCCGGTGGTGTCTGTGCCGCTACTCCCGGTCTGCTCTGCTCCAGCCGGGCGGAGCCGGGCCCGTCAGGAAAGGCGGCGGCTCGCCTGCGGCACCGGGCAGAGCTGACCGACGGGAAAAGCTTCCCAAAACCGCGCCTGTCGGACTCCACCGTCCCCTCCTGTCACTGGGCCGAAGTATTTGGGCAGGGGGGAGGCTCTCATCGGTTGGCAGCCGCACCCCCCTCGCCATCGGTAGAGAGCCTCCCCGGCCGGGTGGGCCCGGTGCAGAAACGGTGAATAAACGTGTGTCTGCTTTGTTATTTAATTCCTGCGCTCGGTGTTCACAGCAGGCTCCGAACACATGGAGATGGCAGTAACCTGTGCCTGCGGTAACTCGGGCTTTGCAGAATCTAAGAACCAGAGCCAGTTCCTGAAACCAACACCAGGGCAGTTCTTGGCCAGCTGGTTTCAGGGGTTTGCTGACTTCTGGTCACATCTTCCGTTTAAATGGCAAATTTACATAGCATTATGCACATACCTATATATATGCATGCACTGGCATACATTTATATGCATAGCTACAGGAGGAAAAAGATCACTTTTCTTCCAGCTGAAGCCTTAGAGCATGAGATTTTAGTTTAACCATCATGTGAATGTAGGCGAGCAAGTGTTGACAGCTAATTGTAATGTTGAACGTTTAACTGTGTTATGCTTCTCCAAAGAGCTGTTGCATATTAAATGCCTGTCTCTGGGTGCTACAAACAGATTTATATTTATAAATATGTGCATATATATATATGTGTACAATTTATAACTAGCTGTATAGTTACATTGTGTTATACATATATGTAGATATAAATTGGTTACAGTGCAGTTTAAAATAAGCTTATTTAAGTGGTGTTTTAACAAAATTTAAGCTTTGCCAGCTCTCACTGGTGCCGTGTAATTATACGGAACAGGAGAGAAAACCAAATGGAGTATTCAGACCTTTTACAAAACTAGTCTACAAATTAAAAGATTACAGGAGGTCATAGCCATGTAGGTGGAAAGGGAGATAATTTTAGTTAGATGTACTAGAGAAGTTGATAAATCAAGATGGTGGTAGTAGTTTGATTTCCATTTGGGTAGGGGTATGGGAAGTAAGTTTTTGACAAAGGGGATGATACAGGTTTTTTGGAGAGACAGAAGGAAACACAGATTTTGGCAAACATCTGATGGGAGAAGTTAGGATAACAGACATGAACAAAACTCACAAGTGTAGGGTTGAACAAGAGCCCAGTGCAGTCAGCAGGGAACAACGAGGGTGGGCAAAGGTTGGCTGGATTTTTATGATCTTGTGAAAGAGAAAAAGGTCCTGGATTCATATGCCAAGTAGAAATCATGAATGTGCATCAATAGCTTGCATCCAAGCATGCAAGACACAGTGGGGAGGAGCTGTTCAAGGATGACCTGGAAAAGTCCAGAGAAAAGCTAGTCTGAAAAAGGATGGTTTGATCAGGAGCTGCATTCGGTGCTTTGCAAATCAAGCCCTTCTATTTATCTTGGGAAGAGTTTGTAGAGTACTTTTTCTTCCCTGTTTGATCCTCTCCGCCTGCTGGAGGAGTTCTCAGCCGGTCGTCTTAGTAGCAGTATCCTGTATCGCTCAGCAGTATTATCTCCATCCCATCACAGCACCTGCCCTGCCATGCTATATATAATTGTGCTAACATCTACGAAGGATGCGCAGTGGGGTTTTTGTGTGTAGCAGTGGTTTGCACTCATCCTTGTTGTTAAAGCAGCAGCTTCTCCGCTTTGAAGAAGCCAGAGCTGGAAAACCAATCACTGCTTTGCCTGTCACCCGAGCTGCCCAGCACTTGGCTTCTCTTTTGCCTTCGTTGAAGTTAATGGTACCCTCCTGTTCAGTTAGTTCCGTCCCTGAACTGGTCCCTGTTCCCACTGGTAGAGAGGAAATCTGTAAGTCTACAGGCTGTTGCTTTAGCTGATGTACTCCCTAATTTATTTGAGTGTGTGGTGACCTACTGGAAGGTGAGGGCTCCTTGAAAGGTGTGGCCCGGGACGCTGTGTGCCAGGGTCACTTTAACATAATAACAGTTGTAAAAACAATTCTGAGAAGTCATGTGAAACGTGGGGGAAAAATTAATCACTTGGTACGTGAGTCACTAGCTAATTAGACCAAGGCTTATTTCTCCAAGTGAAGGTTGTCTTTTTAAAGTGATCCAAAGTGCTAATGCCAGCTAGCAAAACCTAAATGTTCCCATTGTCACTGAAGCAGCGCCAAGATGAGGCAGAAAGCAGAATTATCCAGGTGAAACCAACGACAGGTACAATCGCAGAGATTCCTTCAGGAAGAAATGGAACGGGGAACAACTTTTTCAGGCATCTCCCAGAGCTGCACATGTGTCTCTGAAATGCTGTAGTTAAGAGACGGACACACAGCAGTTCTGCAGAACACAAGACAGAGGAATCTCAGTATCTTTTGTTAGTGGCTTCCTCTCCACATGAAAGCTCTTTCCCTCGTTTCTTAACCTGAAAGGCAGAAGGGTAGAGTGATATAATTTTTTTTCTTCAATTTTGCAGCACTTGTGGAACACAGACTTGGCACCTCTAGTGGAAGAGAGCTGCAGATGTGTTTTCTCACAACAATTTTAGGACAGGCCTTCTAAGCAGTCGTGAGCAAGTGAAATTGGCTATTTCTGCTTCAGTCTGAGGCTGTTCCTCTTTTTTTAACAAGTTATTGTTGGGGATACTAGGAATACCTCTAACCACTGTTTTTTTATAGAGCACCCAGGAAAACATTAATGGGCAGAGTGTAGCTCAGGTCACTTGATATTTTATTTGCGATCAACTTCATATCATCTGGGACGCTACGGGAAGCGGGAAATACTTGATCAGTACAGGAGCTAGTGTATGTGTTGAGGATTGTGGTGCTTCAGGCACTTGACCAAGCAGAGTTAAGCTGAAGTTTGTCTTACTGATCCCAGCTTAGGGCTGGCTCTACACGAACGCCATCTGAGTTAGCAGAGGGTCGTTGCTGCACCAAGATTAAGCGTTGTAGCGTTCACAATGACTCTGCAAAGGCTGCCCAGTGCTCTCTGCTTTCCCTTCCCCAGCCACACCTGGGGCAGGGGCTCCAACGCATCCTGCAGGAACCTGGTTCTGCAGGACTGTTGGTCCGGGATCATTGGTCCCTGTGGTGGACTGGCTAGGCTGGGGTAGCTGCACAGTGCTGTGCTGGAGCTCCTGAGCTCTGCCAGACCCAGGCTGGCTTAGCAGCAAGTCAGCCTGGCTGCCTGCTTCCTCAGCACAGCTAATCATAACCCTGTTGAACTGCCCATCGATCACTGAGTTGACTGTGTGCTACTATTCAAGAAGCCACATCTGTCAGTAAATTTGGATAGTTAAAACACCAAAGGGTCGATTCCAGGCCTGTTAATTGTTTTGATTGTATGAAGTATCAACTGAAAGTATTTTTGTATGCTACAGCGCTCAGTCCTGTATACAGTGTCACAAGCCTGAGTATCTCTTTGGTCCTTGATCACTATGTTGTCTCATCACACAAAACTCCACAGATTATTTTTATATAAGACCAGTTACATCCCATCATCCTTGCTCTTCTGAAGCTGAAATCAGGGCTGATATGCAAACTTCCCTTCGGACACTGAAGGTATGAATGAAGCCCAATTTTTACCTCTTACCTTAGCTGCTGGATAAGGGTGCTATGAGCTGTTGAGTAGCTGTTGTTCCAGACCAGTCAACTGCATTTCAGTCATGGTTACTGTGATGTTTTTCTATGGCTTTTAAAGATTTCTTAGGTTCTCCAGATCTGCAGGCTCAATGCTAGAGAAATGTATAATAGCAATAGGGAAAGTAACTGGAATATCTTGAAATGTCTTTTACTTTTGAGAAATGTTATGCTGAGCTAGGAATGCAGTCAATGATTACATGAGTGTGAAGTGAAACATCACCAGAAGGTGGAATTCCTGACTCACTGAAGGCAGTAGAAATTTTGCCATCAAGGGAAGTTCTGGTCTTCTGGGGTTCAAAGGCTCCACGGCCTTAAAACAAATGAACAAAAACCTCTTCAGATGCTGCATTTGTGACTTTAGGAGTAAACATCATGGGATGCTTTTTCATTGCATCCAGTAGCTACCCTTGACTTTCTTATTCATAGCAAATTTTAGTGAATGAACCTTTAGAAATCTGTTCCTTCTTAAAGACTAAAGTGTGCATGAGAAGATCAAAACAGCTGAAAACCAAGTGCATCAGGTTTAACAGCCACAGGAAGGCAGCCTGGAAGGAGACAAAGCAAAGGCAAGGGTGTTGATGCTTTCACAATCTCCCACTCTAACACACTGTGGAAAAGTAGCACGTCTGCAGGCTGAAGCATGGGAATGGTGGGTCCTCTCTCTCATCCAGGTCTCATGGGAAAACCAAAGTCCTTCTAGGGTGGGTTTGTCTTTTTGCAATACTGATAGTTCCTCTTCTCTCTGACAGGGGAACTGTACTCTGGCAAGATGCTCTCTGTCTGGTGAGTGTTATGCTTTTATTTCATTTCAAACTACCTAGACAGAACAGAGCTGTTGATGGAAATTGGTAATAGGTTTGTTTGGGGTTTGTTTCTGTCAATCATATAATGAAGAAACAGCTGGTGAAATGAGCTGTGTTTCCATGTGAGTGCCTCTCTTGCATAATGTACGTGCTGCCCGATCCATTTGGTTCTGGTGAAGACTTCACAGCAGCATCACAGTGTAGTTCAAGCATTGCGGTGCTTGAAACACAGCTGATACAGAGCCTAATAAAGTCCTTTGAAAATGACAGGTGAACATTAAGTGACGTGTAAAATCTAGTATGCTGTGAGCTCTTCTTCAGTGCTTAAACTAGGTTTTCTCATAACTCTGGGGGTTTTCTTTTTTTTTTTTTCCCTAGCTATACTGTGTTTATATAGCATTATATCATTCACTTCTAATTCTACTTTGAGAAACCAGTTAAATTTGCTTACCTTTTCAGGTTCCTAGTGTTCAAATATCAGCTCTTTACTTGGGGATGGTGTCAAAATTATATCACTTTTCTAAAAAAAGAAGAGAGGAAATGGTTCTTCCTCCTGCCATTGTGTAATTGAGATAATTATGTTCTTCAGTTGCTACACTGACTCTCTTTAAGATCAGTCTGGAAAACTGCCCAGTGCCCTGAAAGAGGCAAAGGCCAGGAGTTCAGTTCGTCAATAAAAATTGCAGTGTCAGGGCATGTGAGCAGTGTGGGAAGGGGCCAGTGGGGTATGTGAAACTGAGAAGCTATAAAGTACCTCCCTACTGTGAGTTCTGGAAAAAAAGTATTCTTTAGACAGTGGGTGGACAGAGAAGAGGGTTGATGGTGGCTCACTACTCTGCCCTACACCCTGTTTTCATTCTTTTTTCCTTCCTTACCTGTCGACAGAACTGTGAGGCTTCCTGGGGGTACTTCTTAGGAGACTGATGCCTTGCTCCTATTAGGAACCTCTCTGTATTATTGAGGATAACTCATCAGCAACCAAGTTTTTAGCAGTCCTGGAAGTGTCCCCTGTAGCTGTTACCGCTTTTGTTCTGTCTGGAGTAGTTGCTGCTTTGTTTGCCCTTTTCAAAGTTATCCTTATTAGCTTTGAAGTCAAGATATAACTGTTTTTCCCATCTCTATAAATCTAGCTGAAGACAAGACCACTGTTCTTGGCAAGCTCTGGGAAGGTTTGATAGGCCTGAGGTGCCTCTGTGTGGCTGTATTGCCCACTTAGTCTCAAGCTTCTTTAAGGATGGACAGTGGTGTCCTCTGCACTCTTTTACCTGACAGGGATGCTTGAGGGCAGAATAATGTTCCTGTGGGGTAACACCATTCTCATTCACAGGTGTGGCCGGGAGCCAGGGACTGGCTTACACCAACAGCAGGAAGCTTGTGTAAGTATCCCCAGGAAAGCTGTGATGTGGAGAGGCTGGGGCTGCTCTAGCCCTGGCAAGATCTGGGGACTGAGAGGCTGTCATAAAATCCCTATGCACATCGTAGGAGTGTGGAGGTAGCCCTCACAAAATCTAGGTTTTGCGGGTCAGGAACTGTGGCATTCTTAAAAAAAATAAGCTTTGTTTGGGACCAGGTACCGAGGAAGGGGAAGAGACAGGAATGAGGAGATGGTGATATGTGGATCTCTACTCTTTGATTATCTGACCAGAAGTGTTGTTTGCTCTATGGTGGCCTCCTGGTAGGATTTCTGTCAGGAGCAGTGGGGTGGTACAGGGAGCTGTTGTTCATATGGCAAGGTTTGCATTGCAAAATGTATGAGGGAAATAACCTTAATAGTGCATCCATAAAAGCCTGAAATGCTGGTCCATTTGCACCAAGTAGCCTGTGTTAAGAGGAAATGCTAAAGCATGTTCACTTCAGATTTCCAAATGTGGTATCAGTAGGTATAAAAAACATCCTTTGGAATGCTTGTCATTGCCAGTTCCCTGTGAAGGGATATGGTGGAGAGAAATAGCTGTCTCTTAAATATGTTGCCATAGGCAATTTATGGTGCTTTCTCTTTTTTTTTTTTTGAGCTAGCAACTTCTGGCAGTCCTGATCTGGAGGTAAAAAAATGGCTATTGCACTAGTCTTGAGTGTAGGGTGAGCTGGCTAGGTCAGCTTTGTATCAGTATTCAAACCACAGGGGTTCTGTCGGGTTGTCTCCCTAAATTAAAATTCCATAAATTTCAGTTTTCAATGAGTTTCTGAGAGCAGTAGTGATGGTAAGCTGTAATGTTTCCTTTCTTAGTGGGATTGTTGCAGCTTGAACAGTAAGTAGGAGTCCCAGAACAGCTAAACAGCCTTTCTGATCAGTTAAGCAAACGTAAATTCTGTACTCGAGCTTGCTGCTGGCAGCCTGCAGAGGAACCTAAATCTGTGTTCATATCTCTCTCTTTCTGCAGAGTAAATAGCTCCAGTGTCTTCACTGTCCGTTACTTCAGAACCACTGCAGTACGTAGTAAGTAAAAAGTCTGGAGTCAGTGGGATGGCTCTTGTGCTACCTGTTGTTGTTCTGATGACATCTGAAGCTACCTGTTCCATCCTTGGTCTTGGCCAGTGCTGTCCCACCTTGGTGGATGGCTGAGGGTTTATGTCCCAGGGCCCTAAAGATTTTGTCTGGCATTCCCAACACAAAGTGACTTTCAGTCAGATGGGAGTTTCTCTTGCGTTTAAATGTTAATCAGTGATGAAGCAAGGAGAAGGCCAACATTTGATATCTGTTGACCTACACCCTCTGCTAGAGTCCCGATGACAAGAATGAATCAAAGCCTAAAGTTTTGAGCTCTGAATATGTTCAAGTCTGTCTGTCTCTACCACAGGGGACGATGTGGTTACGGTGAACACACCAGCCTTTGCAGAGTCAGTCACAGAAGGAGATGTCAGGTGGGAGAAAGGTAAGCAGTTACCTGAAATTCTCAGCACTGTGGCTGCTGCACTGGACAGCTCAGGGATGTGTTGTGCTTTACTGGCTGACAGCCTGCTCTGTGCCTTTCAATCTGTGACAAATGAGGGGGTTAATTGCAGTTCTAAGGGGTAAGGATTGCAGTTGCTGTCTTGGCATCTCTCTGTCATGGGTGATGCCGGGTGAAGGGTCATGTCTAAATTGGAATCAGACTCCGAGTGTGCAGCGGATTGATTATTTGAGCCAGACTTTTCTTTAGAAGTTGTGGAGAACTGGGGTGAGAAAATTCTGGATTAGTTGGGGAGACTGCTGTGGGTTAAGAGGGGAGGCCAGAGCACACCTCCCTCCCCTCACAGTGGTCTTCATGTCTGTCATTCAGCTGTTGGAGATACAGTGGCGGAAGATGAAGTGGTGTGTGAGATTGAAACAGACAAGGTAGGAGTTTTCTGGACCAAAACTTCTTTCTAGTTCAATAGCAAGTGCTCTGTATGGCTCCTCTCCTGCTAAGAGCTCCTAGAGCCTGCAGACCCTGCCTGTTTCTCCTTCTTCCTTCATGGAGAGAGGCTTTTCTCATCTAGTGTGAAAGCTGGCTGTGCCTTAGGTGAGAATTCTCTGATAACTCTTCTTTCCTCACATATTTGATTAAGCACCAGTGGTGCTGGTGTTTGTTGGAACTGCAGTTCCATTCCTCCTTCCAATTTCGGTGCTCTAAGTTTCGAAACCTGTTTGTGATTAAACAGAGAAGAAATCTGCGGAGCCACAGGGTGTTTTCAGATTGTTTTAAATTTAGCCTTTAAGTTTATGCCCTCCTTAGAGGACTCTAAAGCTTTGAAGTTCTTGCTAAATCTCCATGCTAAATTCTGCTTCTGGTGTTGCTGTCAGGAAGATGCTGCCAGCAGGTCAATGCTTGATGGTACCCTGGTGCCGAAAGATCAGGCTATACATTACGCTGCCAGCATCTGCCAAAACCTCTGAGTATTGGCACAAAATCCCGATGGAGGGTGTGAAAACTGGTGCAAGTGGTGCGAGACAGAGCCACAGTCTGTGCCAAATTACAGGGTGTATCTGTGCTTATTGGCATCTTCTCCTGGACGCAGTGTTTGAGGGAATTTCACTGATTCTCCTTTTTGCAGACATCAGTGCAAGTTCCAGCCCCTGCAGCTGGTGTGATTGAAGCCCTTCTGGTACCCGATGGTGGCAAAGTGGAAGGGGGGACACCTCTGTTCAAACTCAGGAAAACCGGAGGTAAGTTGGAAATGTGTAACTTGCACAGGCCTTCCTGTTTCCACCGATCTTTTTTCTGAAGGAGGCAGTGCATTTAGAGGGATCCTGAGAAAGGTTAAATGTTTCCTTCATCTGTAGCTGGAAGAAAATACTCCTATTCCATTGTCCATTAAAACCATAATTTTAGTCCTTCTGAGGGGGGAAACTTGCCTGTTGCTCCTCTGCAGGAGATTGAAGCTCTAAGCTAAAATTGAGAATTCACCTGATATGACTCCTTTTTCCACCCTTTTCTCTTTAACATCCGGTCTCCTGCACAGTGAGATCTAGGGTATCAGTGAGTAAAAATCTTTGACTGTGAGATCCACTTGTGGTGGCTTCTATCAGTTTGGGTTCAGTAGTGCTGGCATAAAGGCACTCTGCCAGAGAGTTAACTTTTATCAGGTTGGGTGGACTCAGAGATCCCTGACAGTGGAAGCTGTGGTTCTTCCTTGTCTTCCAGCTGCTCCTGCCAAGGCCAAACCAGCAGCAGCCCCTCCTCCTCCTGCAGCCCCTGAACCTGTAGCTGCAGCTGCTCCTCCCCCTGCTGCAGCACCAATTCCCACCACGATGCCACCAGTGCCACCTGTGTCAACTCAGCCCATGGACAGCAAACCAGGTGAGGCAACAGCCATTTTCTCCTGTTTTCCAGCCTCTTTTCCTTAGGGAGAGCATGTAAGGTTAAAGACAACAAACAGTCTGGCGTCCAGAGGAGAGCTACCAGGCTGGTGAGGGATCTAGAGAGCAAGTCATATGAGGAGAGGCTGATGGAACTGGGCATGTTTAGTTTGGAGAAGAGGAGGCTGAAGGGAGACCTTATTGCCCTGTACCTGAAAGAAGGTTGCAGAGAAGTGGGTGCTGGCCTCTCCTCCCATGTGGATAATGACAGGCTCAGAGGAGATGGTCTGAAGTTGCAGCAGGGGGGGTTCAGATTAGATATTAGGAAGAATGACTTTACTGAAAGAGTGGTCAGGCACCAGAACAGCCTGCCCAGGGAAGTGGTTGAGTCGCCATCCCTGGAGGTATTTAAGAAACGTGTAGATGTGGCACTTCAAGGCATGCTCTAGTGGCATGCTCTGGTGGCTGAGATTGCAGGGGGGTTTTGTGTGTGTATGGTTGGACTTGGTGATCTCAGAGGTCCTTTCCAGCAATGACAATTCTGTGATTATGGTAAAGGCCTCCCCACGTTATTGCCCTGTGTGCTCCAGACTGGAGAGCTCAGCTGTGTCCAATACCTGTGCAGCCTAATTTAAAGCTGCTTCCGTGCTGTGTTGCTTAATCCAAGAGCTCAAACAGGCTTTCTACCTTAGGGTGTTGCAATCAAGCCCTGGCTTCCTTTTTTGACTGATGTGTTCTTTACTCTCAGTGTCTGCGGTGAAGCCGGCAGCAGCCCCAGCGGCAGCCCCTCCTGGCGAGGCAGTGCCCAGCAAAGGTGCCAGATCAGAGCATAGGGTAAGCTGTGGGACTAGGGACCTTGCCAGCACTTCTCTTGCTGAGTGATAACTTGTTCTGGCATCAGCCTTGAGCTTTCTGGATGCGTCCATATCTACCTGTTCACACCCAGCTCAGTGGAGCTCTAACAGATGGGGAAATGGTCTACATAAGGGCACTGCTTAAGGGTGGGGTGGAGGAAGAGCCTGGTCCAATCTGACAAGTCTTTTCTAGGCAAAAGTCTTGTCTTGATCTCTTCTAACTGGCCACAGAAGACTCAGTGTGATCTGCTCGGTCTGTCCACAAGCCCTCAGCAAGGGATGGGAAGGCTGCTTCACCTGCCTTGTGTGGTTTTTAAGAGAAGATAGTTGAGCAGCCTGCTTTCTTAGAAGTCTTGCTCTTCTTACGCTAGCCTCATGCTGGAAACTGTGTTGAGCTACTCTGCTCCATAGTGAAAATAACTCCTCAGCCTGTTGTGTTCCTGAGGGAGAGCTGGCGTGAAAACCTTTGCCTTAGGTATCTGTTACCAGTCAAACAGATGGCAAGAAGAAGGGTCTTTTGAGTTTCTTCTGTGTTGTGCCCCTTGTATGAACTTGAAGAAGCTTCTTTTTAATTTTCAGGTGAAAATGAATAGGATGCGTCAGCGTATTGCTCAGCGGCTGAAGGAGGCTCAGAATACTTGTGCCATGCTGACCACTTTCAATGAGATCGATATGAGGTAAGGAGCAGACCTCTTTCTCACTGAACAAGTAGAAACAGATGCAAGCAGTCATCTTTAAATAGCAGCCAAAACCTTGCTGATTCTCTTTTGAGAGATTGGCAACGTATCTTTTGGGACTTCTTTTTTTTGGTGTGTACCACTGTCTGCACAGCTTCCTCGGGGCCGTGTTGGTGTTGTGGTGTGAGGGGTGCACAGCTTCCTAACAGCCTGTCATTTCTTGGAAGTCATCTACTGCTTGTAAAAGGAGCGACCCAGTTCCTCATCTGTGTGGTTCTTGGTTGAGGACTGGTAGATGTTGAGCAGGAGTGACTGGTGTCATTTATATAGTGGTTATTAGGAGACACCATGGTGGAGCATCTACTTTCTGCCAGCACACCTGGTTACTGCTGCTGGAGGTGGGCATGTTTAGCTTCCCATGAGGTGGTTCCCCAGGGCTCATCAGCCTTTCAGGTGAGCAGCATATAGGTCTGTTGGATAGTGCAGCCTTCCAGACAGACTAGTGTCCTTCCCCATCCCCTCCAGACAGGTGGGGGTCTCCTGGCTCAAGTGCTTGCACGGACTGAGCGCACTAATGGCTTTGGAGGGTGGGCAGCTTATGTTACAGTGCATTAAGGGGAAATTGTGCCCAAATCAAATTGCCTTGTGAAATCCTATTCTGCTCCTTAAGACAAAACATGTAAATATTTGGGTCTCAGAACAATAAGGTTGGCAAAATAGTCTTGATTGGAGGGGAAGTGCTGCAGCTTTATCTCCTCTCAGAGGCTCATTGAGGTGTCGCTTTACGCTGGCCTCTGGCTCTTGTTGCATCTGGCAATCTGGTTTGGATTGATTGCTGTGAGGTTGACTCGTGAGGGCCTATGGTGGGGCCTCCTCCTTCCCACGGGGGTCAGTGTCTGAAAGGAGGAAGCCATAATGAGCCAGTTTCATAGCAAACCTTGTTCTCATTGCTGCAGTCCTTGTGTCTTGGGAGGCACTAATGTCTTTGAGCAGTAATCCTAGCCCTAAACAAGGTTAGGTGCAGGAAAACAAACACTCTAAACCATGGAGACCCCTGCCCCTTGCTGAAACTGTCTTTTCAAAGACTCAAGGTCTCTGGAGGGGGGAGGGATCAACCGTGTATCTGGTATTAGCCTGGAAGAGGCAGAGCTTGTAGCCGCGGCTTGGTTGACATTTTGAAAATAGCCTCAGTTCTGACAAATAGAAGCAGTGGGGAACACCTGATTAGTTTGGTTGAGGGCTGTGGGTGGGATGGCAACCACTACCATGACATCTGGAAAGGTTTCTTTCATACTCACTCAACTCCCAATGCCAAAGAGTTGGGTACAGAGGCATCATTGTGTTGGCTGGTCCTGGGCTTGCACAGTGCTTGAAGTCTTTTGCCTCAATCACCACATGCATCTCTTCTGCTCTTGGCATTTCCTGGTTTTCCACCCTTCCAGGGTTGGCTCAGCCACACCAGGAGTTGCTCTCTGCAGTGCCACTGGCATTGGCAGGGGTTTCCCCAGAGAATCGGTGGCAACATAAGGCCCGAGCAGGAAATATGCCGTGCCATATCTTGCTTTTGTGCTTGGCAGTGTGGGCCAAGCAGATAACCCTCTCCTGTTGGAGCTGTGGTCCAGGACCAGTTCCCATTAGACCCTTTGGTGGGGTCCTTATAGTCACCCTCAGCCCATTTCACCCGTGACATTTGAAAGATTTTTCTGCAGACTGGTAGGTTTCCCAGGTAGTGGTGCAGGTTTGCAGTCCTTGGGGCTGGCACTGAAGTTTGTTATGGAGTGAGGGGTCTGTTTCTTTGGACTCTGTGCTGACCAGCGTTACCATATGTTTTGCAGCAACATCCGGGAGATGAGAGCCGTACACAAGGATCCCTTCCTAAAAAAGCACAACCTAAAGCTAGGTTTCATGTCAGCTTTTGTGAAAGCTGCAGCTTTTGCTCTGCAGGACCAGCCCGTTGTGAATGCAGGTGAGTGGTGACCCTTGCTGGCCAGTTGGACATCTTGCCAGCAAGTGTGGCAGAGTCGGGGAATGCAGGTGGACAAGTCCATCAGGGCTAATAGCTTGGGCAAGCAAGTCAAATACTCAGAAAAAGCAGGGATGGTCCTACTTGCTGCAGCTGATTCTGCTAATGCCGCTTAGGTAGGTAGAGCACAGCCTGCCAAGAGGGGCTCTGTTAAGAAGGGGGTTGCCAGCAGTGGGGCTGGGGCCGTGCAAACACAGCCTGCAGAGGGAAGAGCCTGCTGGTTGGCTCTCCCATAGGTGCAGTGAGGGCTCATTCTTCTCTGGAGTTATGTTTAAGCTAGAGACGAGCAAGTCGGTAGGATTTTGTGGTTGCTTCTGGCCTCTTGAGCCCTTGCTCTTGGGTACTGCATGTGTAACACGGGTTTTTTTTGTCCTTCTAGTGATTGATGACACGACCAAAGAGATTGTGTACAGGGATTATGTGGACATCAGTGTTGCTGTAGCAACTCCCCGGGTAAGTACCTTGGATGCTTTGGCCATGGTTCCTACAGCCTCTGGTCTGGGATGGTCATATGTTTTGAGCTAACTCATCTTTGAGCCTCTGTGCAGCAGAAATTTACTGATGAGACTGATCTTCTAAATGAGACATTTGATACATTGTAGACTGCCAAGATTGGTTTTGGGAGAAGATGGAGGACCAAGAATATTCTTTTACTGTACTAGGAGATGTGGTAACAAGGTCACTGTAGATCTCAGTGGTTAATGAGTAGGTCCAAAGTTAGGAAAACCCTTTTTCTCGTGGGCACATGAGGATATGGCATAGACAGTATGTCCTGTCCTTTGCATGTCCTGTCCTGTGGCAAACCTTGCTGTGCTGTCCCACCATTTCTGTAAATCACATTGCTGGGTCAAAGAGATGTTCCTGTCCAGGAGAAATATAAGATGGAGATACAGATGTTGAATTAGTTGGTTCTGTTGTGTGGCAGAGGTTTGGCCAGGACTGAAGTTCTCTCCCTGCTCCCAAAGTCTAGGGGGAGGTAGAGCACAGAGGGACTCTGCTCTTCTCACCTGGAAAGAGGTGGCAGCTGAACTCTGCCCAGTGCCTCACCTGCTTTTATGGTCACAGAGCTGGATCCAGGCAAGCCTGGCTGATTTTATGAGATAAAAATGCTTACAAAGGCAAAAAAGGTGTCTCATTATTGTGTCAGCCCTTGGTGTGTGTCTTGTCGGGTTTCCCGGCAGGCTGCCAGGGGGTGAGGCAGCTCTGCCAACCACCTGCTGTGGGCTGAGGAGGACGCAGGAACTCTGCTGGGCTGAGGCCAGGCTCCTGCACGATAACGGTTATCTGTGTGTTGCTGATTGTGCACTTTGCTTCTCCCTAGGGCCTTGTGGTCCCTGTCGTTAGGAACGTAGAAAACATGAACTTTGCTGACATAGAGCGTGCTATCTACGAGCTGGGAGAGAAGGTAAGGAAAGATGGAGGTTTTCCTGAAAAAGATTGGGAGGAATGGGAAGAACTGGGGGTGCTGGATAGACACGAATTGATTCAGTCCCTCTGTGTCGTCATCTCTGACCTCTGACACACTGAACTGTGCTGCGAGGAATGATCCAGTTACAGCTATAGCTGTGACCGTGCCTTATGGGACAGGCCTATCTACTTGTCCTTCCAGAAGACCACAAGCTATGCATTAGTGACATCGTGTGTCTTCACCTTTGTCTTTAAAGGCCAAGGCTGAACTGCCTGGGCGTAGAAGTCCCAGTGTCTGTCTCCTGCAAAAGCCAGAGTTGAAAGCAAAGGCAAGAGAATCCTTCCCCAAAGCCAATAAACGTTCAGATCTAAAGACAGGATGCATTTTCAAGTAATTCATGCTGGTTTACAGCTGAACAGGTCAACAGGTGAAGTTCTTGCCATCAGTGTTTATTTCTGGAGAGGGTGAACAACCAAACTGTTGTCCTTTGCCTGGTTGTTTTCTGTGTGGTTTTCTAAGACCTTACTTTTTCTTCTAGGCACGGAAAAATGAACTGGCAATTGAAGACATGGATGGTGGCACTTTCACAATCAGCAACGGAGGGGTTTTTGGGTCACTCTTTGGGACACCTATCATTAACCCACCCCAGTCTGCCATCTTAGGCATGCATGCCATCTTCGACAGACCCGTGGCTGTGGGAGGCAAGGTAGGTGGAGCTGCACAGGAGATTTTGGTAGGCAGAGGGGAGGGCTCAGTGGAATGGGGACCGTAGGTTGTATGCTTTTTCTGGGGTGTTGGTGTCAACTTCTAAAAGGCTTTACTGTGAAAGAGAACCAGAAACTAATGGATGCGGGGCAGCTTTGCTGGCACTGGTACTTGCCTGAATTGTGCAGAGGGCCTTGTCCCATCCGTGATGGGGAGAAATGCAAAATCTGCCTAGGTGTGGGGTGGAGGAAGAAGTTGTGGCCTCTATGATAGAGAACAACTCCAGAAAGAGACCTAGTCTTGTGTGCTATGGACCCAGCCAGGGTGGTGGTGAGTTGCCTGGGTGAGCCCGTGTAGATGGGTTATCCTGCCAGGCGGGCCACATCCAAGAGGGCCTGAGCCCTGTGATCGGACGAAGCCAGGTCTTCCCTGAATTCACAGGAGGGCATCGTGCAGGCAGTAGGGCTGAGCTGACTAATGCCTGTCTTCTTTCTCCTTCTCAGATCGAGGTGCGGCCCATGATGTACGTGGCGCTGACGTACGATCACCGGCTGATTGACGGCAGAGAGGCGGTGACTTTCCTGCGCAAGATCAAGGCAGCGGTGGAGGATCCCCGCGTGCTGCTGCTCGACCTGTAGAGCAGCCACCACACCCCCACACAACCCACCCAGGGCAGGGCCGCAGCACCAGCAGGGATGATGCAGGGCATTCAGGAACTGGCAGGGGTCATTCCAGTCTCCCTCCCCTCTGCTGTGATCAGAGCTGTCCCGGAGGGAATTGTGGGGATCGCTCCTACCTCCTTTCCTGTTCTGTTTAACAAAGGTTCAGTTTCTCACAAGGAGTGCTATGCCGTGGGCCAGCCACTGAATGGCACTGCCTTTCCAGAACCGTCTAGGTGACATCCTCTCCCTCACAGCACCAAACCCTCACCTCTAGCTTGTCCTATACCAGTGGAAACTGCTTGCTGCTGTTGTGCTAGGGTACCCTTCCCCACCGCTCCAAGGCGGGTTCAGCTTTATTTCCTAGCACTGAGGTTCCTGGGAGGGAGAGGATAGGAAAGGCTACTGTTCTGTCCTTGTTTTCCTTGAAAATACTTCACACTCCTCTGCCTTGCGAAGGCAGTCTGGGGACCCCCCAGGCTGCCTGCAGCAGAGGTTTTGATCAGAGCAGGGCTTGAGGTAGGTGTCACACCTCTGGCAGTGCCCTAGTTACACTCCCTCCACAGACAGGAACGCGACAGTGGCAGCTTTCCCGTGGAGATCATTTGTCTCTCTCCAGCCTGGTCACTGGGGCCTGAATGTTCGTGTCCAGGTGGGCAGAGCCCGTGACCTCTGTGGAGGTGGCACTGTTCCTTGGCGGGGGACACAACCCTTTCACCATTACATGCCTGACATGGGGGTAAGAAGCAGCCCCTAGCGGTTGTCCTTGAATCACAGCTCACCGACAGTGGATCCGACTGCTGGCTTCCTGCGTGCGAGGGCTCGGCCCACTGCCAGCAAAGAGCTGGTGGGAGGGCCAGATCTTTCAGTGTAATGTATATCCCAGCCCAAGGCTGCTGGTTTTGGGGGGGGAGGGGGGGCAGTCCTTAATCCGATAGCGCACACATGTATGGGGGAGTGAGGGGGTTGCTAGTGCCTGCAGAGTCTATTACTCTTACCCTCTACACAGAACTTGTAACTAAAATATTTAACACAGCGGATTTTAAATGAAATAAAAACTGGGCAACGACTGCGAGGTGGGGTGTGTTTGAGGGGGTGAGCAGCAGCTCGAGTACTCTCTCCAGTTTCGGGCCCCCTCTCTACAAGAAAGACATTGAGGTGCTGGAGTGGGTCCGGAGAAGGGTAATGAAGCTGGTGAGGGGTCTGGAGACCAACATTTAACGAGGAGCAGCTGAGGGAGCTGGGGTTGTTCAGCCCGGAGAAAAGGAAGCTGAGGGGGAGACCTTATTGTTGTCTCCCACTACCTCAGAGAGGGGTGTAGAAGAGGTGGGGGCCAGTGACTGGACAAGAGGAAACGGCCTCAAGTTGCACCAGGGGAGGTGTAATATTGAATATTGATTGAAAATTGGGAAAAAAGTTCACACTGTAAAGGGTTATTAAAGCATTGGAACGTGCTGCCCAGGGAAGTGGTTCAGTCACCATCCTTGGAGGTATTTTAAACAGGGGTAGATGTAGCACTTAGTGATATGGTTTAGTGATGGCTTTTATCAGAGATAGGTTGATGGTTGCACTAGATGATGTCAAACCCAGACAATTCTCTCATTCCTGGGCAAGGACACGGGCAGCAGCAGCAGCTTTAGTGTAGCGTAAGAAGCCTGTTACCTGAGGGGGAGAGAAAAGAAGGAGTGGGAGTTGGGCCTGTTCCTGGTGGTACTAAACTGAGACTTCTGCTGTCCTCAAACCCTTTTTGTCACGGAGTTGGCTTTTCCCAGCAAAGATAAGGTTTTCAGGGGTTGGAAATCATCCTTTTTGTGGTCTAAGCGACAAAACTCTTACCGACAGTGAGGAAATCCCAGTATTTGCTAAATGGCGCGGTGGCCAGGAGGGAGAACTGGGACGGGCTCTTAAAAACGCAGGTGTGGAGGAGGGTTGGTTTTTCCCGCATCCNTTCCCGGCTGCGAGTGAAGGCGGCAGCCCCCTTTTTTACGGAAAAGGGGTTGAGCTGACAGCCGGCAGGCTGAGCAATGGGGGAGCCAGTTCCTCGTACTGGTTCCCGCGGCTTCCCGGCAGCTACGGACAATCCTGCGGGTGGAGTCGGCTTTCCTCCGACTGCTCCTGGTTGAGGTGGCAGGTTAGGAAGAGGAGAGAGAGGGGAAAAAAACCAAACCAAAACAAAAACCTTCCCTGTGCTGCAAAGGTAGAGTGAAGAGTCCAGCTGCTCTTGCACAAATAAACTGAACGAAAGAGAAAGGCCTGATTAAAAAAATAAATATGCTGCTAGCACCCAGGCTGCCGTGGGCAGGGTTAGGGTTCAGAGGGCTCACCTTGGCTTTGTGCATGAGCCTGGGGAGGGGGCAGTGCCTGTATTCTGGCTGGAGCTGCAATAAATGAGGCCTTTGAACCACCCTGGCAGTGAATATACAACCAAGCTCTTAAAATGAGGCAGCCTCGCAAACTGCTTTATTTAGTCTGCCCTGTGGGGGGTTGCTGTAACAGGGTTGTGCAGGTGCTGTGCATGAAGCTTCCTTTTTGTCCCTCCTGGACAATGCCCAGGGCACTTTGTGGCAAAAGGCCATGCTGCAGCTTTGGCCACAGGCCTAAGAGTCAGTCCTCAACCTCCCCACAAACACAGAACTAAGGTGGCTGGTGGCCAAGCTTGGGGGGAGCCTGCTGACGCTGGAGGGTTCAGCCGGTGCCGGCTGCCTTAGTGAGGAAAAGCCCCAGGCTCTGCTTTTCCCAGCATCTGGTCTGGTTAGTGGTCTGCTCCTTGGTTACTTTTGCTTCTGCACACCCTTTGAGGTGTCCCCTGTCTTTGCTGGGGTGGGAGATGAGTTTCTCCCGGGCTCTGCTTCCCTCTGGTGGACAAGTTCTCCTGCTGCCGCCACCCGAGAGCCAGGGCCAGGTCAGCAAGGATCAGGGTGTTTCTGCTATCGGGAAGCAGGAGCTGGAACTAGCTAGCCCCAGGTGACAGGAATACTTTACGATCAGGCTGTGTGATGAATGGGCGGGAGTGCTGAGAGAGCCAAAACTACACCCCTGCCACCCAATCCTTCTGCCTGTGACTTTGGCTTGCACAAACGAGCACAGTAGCTTCTGCCTTGGGCTGGTGCAGACACCTTTTCTTCCATCCTGGTTTGTGTTTGATCTTACCCTCCTTCCATCAGTGCTGGTTCTCAGTGTTCATCCCTTTAAATCCTCACTGTTTGTTCTACCAGGAAGGACCCTGCTCAAAGCACAGCAAGGAGGGCACTGGGGCTGCTGTCCTGCCAGCAGAAAGAAGAACCCAGGAATGGAGGGGGGGGAGGGGAGCGGAGGGGAAGGAGAGGGGAGGTCTGGGATTGGAGCCAAAACGGGTAACGATGACAACAGTGAAAGCTGGAAGCAAACACAGACTCTCTGTGTCTTTTCCCAGCTCTGAGCTGCAGGCACATGGCCCTGCAGAGCCAAGAGGCCATGAGGCAGGCAGGGCAGGAGGCGAGATGGCCAGACACTCGGCGCCACCTTCTGGGTTCTGGTTGCAGGGTGCCAACAGCCAGTGGGTGACACCAACCCAGGGCTCCCGTGCAGTTTTCAGGCAGATTTGTGGCCCTCCTTCACTCAGACCAAGCCTCCCTGGTCCAGCTCAGAAACAAAAGGACACATCTGAAGCAATAATGAGTGGTTTATTCTTTCAGGGGGCTGGGGAAGGGGGGAGGTCTCCCTCTTGTCTCACCCCCACAGCAGGCATTACCCACACACACACATGCAGCCAGGGATGGGCACAGAGGCCGGGCTCGGGCACCAGGCAGCAGAGCCCAGAGCAGATGCACTTGGAAGCCACAAAAAATAACAGGGTCAGGGGGAGGTCACTGTGGTAGCAGCAGAGATAAAAACCATAGGGCAGGAGTCCCAGGACACGGTGCTAAACTGAGCAAGGGATGCTCCAGAAGGGGAGCATCGCTTCTCCCCATGGGTGGCCACCTGGGATCCCATTCTCACCAGCAAGGACCTAGCCTAGCCCAGACTGCAGCCTCCTCTTAGAGACACCAAGAAACACAAGCGGAGACAGAAGAGCATGTAAGGCTGCAAAACCTCATGTGTACACCACCCTGGGGCAGCCCTTGAGGCAAACCTCCCCCCAGCAGGCAGAGCTGCCAGTGCCACCAGGGGTCATAGGTGCTGAGGCCCAGGCCAGTGACCCTGTGCCCAGCTCCCTGCAGGAAGGACGGCCTGCCTAGCCCACCAGCTTGTTCCATGAGATAGTGCTGAAGAAGGCGTGGGACTTCAGCTTTGCCATGCCACCTCCTCCAGAGCCCAAGCGCCTCTTTGGGCTGTACTGCAGGAGCTGCAGAGAAAGGGAATGGGACACTGGAAAAGCTATCCAGACTGGACCCTCTAGCCCCATCCTCCCTCCTGCCCACCTAAGCCCCTCACCTCGGTAAGCAGCGATGCAGCGGCCAAGCTGAGCCCCTCCGGCAGATACAACTGAGTGTGAGGTTGAATCCCTGAAGGGTGGTTTTGGTACAGTGGCTGCAGGAGGCAGAGGGTGATGGTGAGCAGAGGCACTGAGGAGCCATGCTGAGCCTCCACCACTATACAACCCCAACACTACACAGCAGGTTTAAAACCAAGTGTCTGAACACCCAGAGTTCATGCACTGGCACCAGGAGTCACACACCTGAAATAACCTGGCAGAGTGATGAGGTGCCAGCAGGGCAAAGCACCCTCCCAGCCCTGCATGACAGGGAGCTCTTGTGCTACGGCATCACCTCCTCCTCCCCTGCCCTCGCACAGCTCCTCTGCTTCTTACCACTCCTGTCAGCAACTCGTACAACAGAGAGCCAAAGCTCCAGCAGTCAGCTGCTTCAGTGGCCTCCATGATCCCCCCGACTTCTGCAGAAAGAGACAGAGAGATGTTAGAGCTGGAGGCAGGCAGCACCAGCGGCTGTGCAGGTCCAGGCACATCTCATTGCCTGCAGAAGCCACTTCACCCCTGGTTGGCAGCACTGGGCTAAGGGCAGGAGAAGGCAGGGGACACATCCCTTACCTGGGGCACTGTAGAGCTCTTCCCGTGCCTGGCTGCAGCACTGGGGCTCCACTTCTGTCCACTGGCCAAAGAAGGTGAGACGGATGTGACCTGCAGAGCAGCACCAGAGGCAAAAGCAGGAAGGTTAGGACAAAGCTAGGGACTTCGGTCAGAGGACAAAGCCAAGCCATATCCTTGCAACTAGGAACAGCCAGGGCACTGGGTCCCTGCCATGCCACAGACACAAAGACACTGTGCATCCTCTGGCACTGCACATTCCCTGGTCTCCCAGTGCCTGCCCCAGATGCCCAGCAGGCCCATGCAGCTCGTAAGACTGGTTAGGTGGGCTCCAGCCTCACAGACCCCAGGGCAGGCTGTAGGAAAGCAGCAGTGCCACAGGGAGGGAAGTTAGCTTTTCCCTTGCAAAGTTCTCCATGTTTTTCCAGTTTGCCCCAGCTGTTGCCAGTTGAGCAAGGATGTGCGCTGGGCTCACACTGGCAGTGGTACCCATGGCTTGTAGGGATGGGCAACCTGCAAAATACCCCAGTGTGCAGTAACTGTGAGCAGGGGAAAGCTGCAATCCCACTAACCTCAGGCACAATTCAGCTGGTCTCAGCTTCCCCATGCTGGGATTTCCCAGGCAGCCAGCCCCAACGTGGGAGCAGGGACAATACATTCCTGTGGCTCCAGAGCCATCTCTTGTGATTATTGCTTGGAAATCACAACTGAGACTGCATTTCCAGGTTCAGAAACATCCAGACCTCCCCAGGCTCCCACCACCACCCCCAAAGTAAACCCAAGAAATTCTGTGTTCCTGGAGATGGGGCAAACAGCAGTCTCCCAGCCAAGATGCCAAACTCCTTCTCTTCAGGGCAGCACCCTGGGGCACTACCTACCAGCTGCATCAAGCAGCAGGTTCCTGGGGTTGAGGTCCCGGCACAATACACCCTGCTGGTGAAGTCCCTCTAAGGCCAGAAGGATTTCTGCTGCCCACAGCTGCACCTGCTCCTCCTTCACAGCCCATGCTCTCCAGCTATGCCCATGGGATACCATGGACCGACACTGTCCTGAGAGTGGCTGCTCTGTGAGCTGGCCACAGCTCAGGCTTGAACCCTGCACCACTGGGTCAGGCCCATGGGACTTGCCAGAGCCAGATAAGGCAATTCCTGCATGAAGCTGCCTCTGACCTGAGGAGGTCAGGAGAGGCCAAGCCCAGGGGACCTCAGACACTTGCTGAGATGGTGGCTCCCCTGCCCCTGGCTGGCCCCCTCTCACAGTCTTTGGTATGGAGCCAGGTGTCTGAGGAAGTCTTCCACCAGCACGTGGCCCAGGGTCTTGTTGGGAGGCTTCTCTCTCCAACACACAGCCCGTGCTGCTGGCTAGAGTGTCCCAGGGATAGATGACTAGGCCCTGGTTGGTAGGGTGGCTGGGGCCTTTGGCTGGTGCTGCTGGAACATGGTCCACGATGCCAGACATAGCCTGGGTCATGCTTAGATCCTGTCCTCCAGCTGCAGCCCTCGTGCCGCCGGCGGGAGTGGGGTGAAGCTGGCAGTAGTTCCCTGAGCCAGGGTCCATGGTGTTGGGGGACTGCTCCCAAGGGGGCAAGGCATTGCTGTTTCCCAGTACTCGGTGGGTCGTAGGGCCTGGGAGGTCACTGCCCATCGGAGCAGAGAAAATGGAGACTTGGCTGCTGCCCTGAGAGTTTCCCACGCCATCCTCTCTGCCACGGTTCCTCAGGGCTTGTACGATGTTTGAATCAGCAGAGTCCTGCTGGACACGGTACTTGGAGCGGAGGTGAGACCACAGTGTCTCTCCTGGAAAGTGGAGAGAACAAGTGACGTGGTGGAAAGCATCCCTGGTTCCCCCACTGAGGGCATTGCCCATTCAGGCACAGGCCAAGGCCCTCGCACTGGGGATGTGACTAAGCATCGTTAATCTCCCCAGCAAAGCTCAAGTCCATGCAGATACTCCCCAGTCCTATAAACACACCATGCTCAATGCCACACCTCCCCAGGGACCTGGCACACCAAAGGCTCATTCTCCCTTCTTTTAGCAGCCCTGCTCCCCCTTCTGCACAGTCTCCTTGATCCCAGCTCTGTCACGGGCCAGCCACATCTTCACACATGCCCCTGATCCCACCACCATCTCCACCTCCTCCTGAAAGCCTTTCCTCCCCACGTGACTATGATGCTAGAGAGCTAGAGCTCCCACAGCATGGGACTGACCCCATGGGTCAGTCCAATGAGACACAGCAGTGAGCCCTGGAGCCCACAGCACACTGATGGGGCTTCCCACCCTCACCACATTCAGCTGCTGGCTGTTTTCTGCAAATTCATCCTACAGCAATGCACGAGGAGCTGAGGCTGTTCTCCAACATGTCAGCATTCATTCATCATTGCTGGACTCCAGCTGCTGCTCCCTACACATCCATACAATCAGCATAGAGCAAAGAAGCTCCTTGGGACAAGCCTCCACTTTGTCACACTTCCTCATCAGGATGTGGGACAGGCCCCAAGCTTGCCTCCTTGTTGTACCTGAACCCAAATGTGGTCCCTGCCCTTCATGCCCTAATTCTCCACCTCCTCTCTTTGGTCTGATCTCAAAATCCAGTGTCGCCTCTTCTTTTGTAACAAAAAAAAGGTTATATAAAGTTCTTATCAAAAGTTTTGTTCTGCAACATCCAGGTGAACTACATCACTTGGTTCTTTGTCATCACTTTCCTGTCTTCCTCCTGGACAAACAATGTCAGTAAAATGAAGAGGTTTTTCTTTTCAAGCCACTGGACCACATCAGCCTCAAGGCATGACCATTCCCTCTCACATGACTCAGTGGTCCCTAAGGCTAGTTTCCATATAACACCCCTACACACACAACCTCTTTCCCCATGTAGGTCTCCACAAGCCCATTTCTAGGTTACTTCCCCAGTCAGCTCTTCCCAAACCTCCAGAACCCCCAATACAGCTGAGCAGTTCCTTCCACAAAGTATCTGAGCCCTGTTACCCATCACCCTTCTATGAAGAAGACAGTTTGTGTTGTCACTCTAAAAAGCAGTTCCAAACCAGCTGAAAAAGCATATTTGAGACTTTAAAGAAAGGGAGGCTGAGGACAACAGCAGGATGCTCCACAGATGGGAGGCACTGCCATCTCTACTCACCCTGCACATGCTCCAGGTGGAGGAAGATTGAGTCCTCACTCACGTAGTAGCACAACAGCTTGACCATGAAGGGGACCCCATGCGGGATGATAGTCTGTCGCTCACGAGTCTCAACATGGGATTTGGGGAGGCTCTGAGGAGGTACAGGTAGATGGACGTCATCCCAGCCCTCTTTCCTCTCCCTCTGGAACTGATGCTTCTCCCTGTCATGCCAGAGCCTCCTTGTCCAGTTATTGAAGTCCTTTGTTTTTAGTTCCAAGGAGACTGGAAAATGCCCTAGGACTACTTGTACTGACCACACCTCACCCACCACCTCTTTCAGGGACTGACACAGATTCACATTACGAGGCAGAGGAAAGGATGGCCAAGGAGAACTACTTCCTTTCCGATCACTTCCTGCCCTAGCCAACTGCTTGGACAAGGAGGTTCTGGCATGACAAGGAGAAGCAGGAAGATGAAACTGAAAATGCCCACCTTAAGTATAAAGGTCCCACCAGTGGCTGGATCCTGGACGATCTGCACCTGGGAGCAGTATACACAGTACCAGTCAGAAGCGGTGACTGCTCCCACCCCAACACACACCCATAGACACCCAACACACAGAGGAATGACCCAGGGACTCAACTCCAGAACAACAAACTCCCACCCAACTAGAGGAGTTTGGTGGTGCTCAAACCTCTACTCTTGAAAGACAAAACACAACACAGGTTATTAGCAGTGAGACAGCCATGGAGCCAGGGAGTAGAGAGTTAATTAAAGACAGAGGTGACTCCCACACCATTTTTGTTTCCTTCACCATGAAGGGTTTCGCACTGCTCCTTCTGGGCTCTATGGGGTGTGCTGGGCTGCCCACCCAGGCCTCTGCAGGACAGGAGAACCACATCAGTTCTGACGCACTGAGATGTATGAACAGCAGAGGAGAGCAACGTGCCAGTGTCTGTATGGAGATGATAAACCATCTTCACTCCATCATGAACCACTAATTAGTTGATTCAGCTGTATAGCTTGTCTTCTGATGAAGTCTAGATTATCCATAGGATAATGCATGATTCCATGCATGGGAAAGAAATGGATGCATCAACCTCCTTGTCAATATCTTGGGAGATCTTATAAGCAAAAGGAACTGGGACATTAATGGATTTTCCAACTAACTCCTAAAGGTCTTGCATCCTTGACTGAGAATTTTCCTTGGTAGCAATTATGTGGATGGTAACCCTCACGTTCCTTGACAGGAGCGCTGGGGGACAACACCCCCATTCCAGCTGCCAGGACCCTCTAGGTCACATTCCCCTTGGTTCCAGGTCGAATCATTACCTTATCGATCACTCCCACAACCTTACACCGTCTCAGGTTCTCCACTGCCGAGCTCAGCGTCCTGATCGGCCGGAAGCGCAGGCTGCTGTAACCCTGAAAGGCAACGAAGAAGAGGATGAGGTTCCCAGAGATGCTACTGTCTGTACGGGCAGGTGAGAGAAATCCCTGTGTTTTCCAGAGCGGGCAGCAATACTGCCAGGCTGGTCAACATCCAGAGACAACTCTCCAGGTTCCATGGTTGATTCCTAACATCATCTGGGCTGCTTTCTTGGCCAGACTCTGGATTTCTGAAGATTTCAGGGAAAGCTTGCACCTGCAGCAGATGTAAAATCACTCCAAAATTTACACCTGGACCAGGACTGCCTCAGCACTAAGTGGATCTGTATGGAAGGTAGTTGCCATTCTTCTCTTATCCTTCCCACCAGGACCAAACCCTGCCCTGCCTTACTCCCCTCTCCCTTCATCAACCACCTCCTTCCCACAATGCAGCAGGCAGCCATCATCTTTTGTTTCCATCCAGATGGGATCACAGGGAAGATGACATTTTTAACATCTGACAAGGTGGTTCCCCTCAGTGCCTTCAGTCACACCAAAAATAGCTGTTTTCACTATAACAGCTGCAAGCTAAAACACACACACCTCGGGGGAGTAGAAGGGGGACAGTCCTGGGAGCACACCAGGCAAGCTGGGCCCACTTCAGCTCCTTGCTCCAGGCAAGGCAAAGGGTTGCCAGCTCTCTGGCAGCCACCAGCATGCCGGGGCACCCTGCAGCTCATGTGTCTGACATTTTTTCTAGGCCACCTTTCCATGACATTTGACAGAGGTGGCTGAGGAGGCTCAGCAGGGCTGCTTTATTTGTTCCTCCCCCCTCCCCAGGTTTCTCAGTGCCACTGATCCACTGCCATCCAACCTCACACCAGCCCCTCACCGTGGCAGTGGGGTTGCCACCTCCCGCAGCCCGCTGGAGGTGGCAGTTGAAGATCTCCTCCGCACGCCTCAGGTACTGTGTGATCTTCCGCTTCACAGCCTCCCGACGCTCCTTGTTGGGGTCAACTGTGGGTGGTGCAGAGGGTGGGTGTGAGGGACCCTCTGTGCTCCCTGGAAGGATGCCCTGGTGCCCTAGCCACACTCCCCAGGGGAATGCCTCAGCCATGCTCCCTGTAGGGATGCCCCATTCCCCTGGCTGTTTTTCCTGGGGGCATGCTCCAGCCCCATAGCCATGCTCCCCAGAGGGATGCCCCAGTCCCCCAGCCATGCTCCCTCAAGGCATGGCCCGGTCCCCTTGCTGGTTTCCCCAGAGGGACGCTCCAGCCCCCTCTCCATGGTCCCCAAAGGGATGTCCCATCCTGACCTCTCTCCCTAGAGGGATGACCTGGTCCTCTGTCTGGTTTGCCCTGAGGGATGACCTGGTACCCTGGCTGGTGTCCCCAGCGGCATGTCCCAGTCCCCTCTCTGGTTTTCCCAGAGGGATGCCCCAGCCCTCTCTCCATGCTCCCCAAAGGGATACCCCATCCTAACCACATCCCCAGAGGATGACCTGTGACCCTCGCTGGTTTCCCCAGATGGATGCTCTGGCCCCTGGACATGCTCCCCAGAGGGATGCCCCATCCTGAACAACGTGCTCCCCAGCGGGATGACCCGGTTCCTTGTCTGATTTCCCCGGAGGGATGCCGTGCTTCCTGGAGGGATGTCCCGGTCCCCTGCCCGCCGAGGCGGCCCTGCGCACCCTGCACGCCGCGGAGCAGCACGTCCACGCCGTTCTGGTAGTGGTTGAAGGCCTCCTCATAGTCCTCGCTGACGTCCCGCTCCAGCGCCAGCCGCAGCTGCCGCGCCGCCTCCACCAGGTAGTCCCGCCGCCCGCCGCCCTCGGGCCCCGCCGGCGAGACGCGGCTCCGCAGCTGCCCCAGGTAGACGCGGGCCTGCGCCAGCGCCCGGGAGCAGGGTTCGGCCTCCGCCCGGCTCATGGCCCCGCACCGCCGCCCTGCGCCGCCGGGAGAGAGGGAGCGGGGACGCGCGGGTGAGGCCCTTCCGCCGCCCAGTGATCGGCGTTACCCCGTTGCCCGCCCCGCCCGTGTCCCCTCCCCGCTCCCCGACCACCCACCTGGCTGAGGGCTGCCGGCAGCATCACCCGGCGCCCCGAGATGCGGCGGGGCGGCAACCGGGGCC
>VXBJ01004957.1:8307-21342 GCA_013400055.1 Nycticryphes semicollaris
TTTTTTTTTTTTTTTTTCAGGGAAATCAAACCAACCTACACAGTCTATGAACCTGTCCCAGAGGCTGAGCCAATAAAACATTGTTCATTTTCACCCATGGGGTTATGCATGTCTTCTAACATCCTTGCAGGGTAGGTGTTAAACAGCAACAGTTCATGCAGTCTGTTGAAGCATGTATTCACGTTTCAGATCCTGATTTCTGAAACTATTACTACAAACTACTCATATGTCTCTATTTACTTAGACACTAAATTTATATTTATTTACATTAACACAGTTAAAAGACATTAATCTTCATTGGCTTTGCATCAGTATTGGTCTGTGCTTTTTGCTTGGATAAATGAAGTCTCTAAAAGCCTTGTGAGAGGTGTAAATGAAGGTGCTGTGATGATGTCAGGTACACGCAGGTATGGAGATCTTATACCTCTGGCAGCACATGCAAAAGGTAGAGAAAAGAGTTACTTCCAAGGCAGTAACGCGTGGCAGTGAACAAACCAAATCAAATTTGATATTGCTGCACATGGATATAAAAATTTTTTAAGACTGACTTTTCCCACTGAAACAGGAAAGAAGTAAAACACAAGTTGTCCTGTGATCTTTTTTATTCTGGAAAGCATTGGCAGCAGGTGAGAGTGACTGAAGGAAATGAGCAGCTTCCCTGGTTGCCAAAATATAGACTCACTGTTGGTATTGACAATGCTCGTAGGCAGAAAAACAAAAAATGTCTAGAGAATTAAAAGCTAACAGGTGAAATCCTGGCTCAGCTGCAATTATAAGATGTCTTGTTACCGAACAAAGAGACAAAATTTTTCCCACCCTTCATATAGCTGACCACTATTTTAACTTGACAGGCTTGAAAATTCCTTTCCAAGACGACTCGTAAAGGACCAGACATCCCGGAAAACAGCTTGATCTTGGCCCAGTACTTCTGACTTACACATGTGAAGATTAAACACTGTAAGATGATGAGTAAGAGTCACCGCTCAGTTCATTCTTCATGTAATGTGTTCAGCTAATAAGTGCTGTAATTTCCATTATTAAAGGCTTTTTCTTCATCCAGTATTAAATGTAAAAGCTTTGAGATGGTTCTCACACACCCAATTAAAATGAAATTGTCTCTAAAATGAGCTAATGAGCTCAGCTGAGATTGTAGCTCTTCAATTTCATTGCAACACCCATCCTTATTAGCAGGTCTCATCTCTAGTGACAGAGTGATTCATGCCACTTTCACAAAGGTTAGCAGAGCAAGGAGCAGAAGTAGAAATGGAATGAAGTAGTTTTGAGAAACTGGGACTGTTCCTTCAAACAGGGTCAGTCTTGAGAAAAAAATATTACCATTGACAAACACCTCCAACCTGAATATATTTCAGCATAGAATCATAAAAACATTGACTAGTTTGGGTTGGAAAGGACCTGTAAAAGTCATCTAGTCTACAGCCCCCACACAATGAGCAGGGACATCTTCAGACCCTCATCCAACCTGACCTTGAATTTTTCCAGGGTATAAATAAGTACTAGCCTGTAACTCCAGTGGAAATGAGGAAATTTGGCTACTGATAGGTTTTATTCTCAGATTTGCTCTTTTCCTGATCTAGTTAGACAGTGTAAATGGGTGCCTACATAAAGACAGACACAGTAGATGTGTGAACCCCATGCTTAATGGTGTTTGAGTGGTTCAATTGTTGGCATACAACTGTCATTGTTTGGATAGGAGAAAACTAACAGTAAAACTGCCAGGAATTAATTGTTTCACTTCAGAGATAATTTCTAAGAAACTTTAATCCCATGAAACATTTTAAAATGTGAACTGTTTAGTTAACTCAAGATGAAACACATGTGAAAACACTGAGATTCTGGTCCGCCTTCACTCATGTGAGCCAATTACACCTCACAGACATTGCTCATAAAGTTGGAGGAATTTATATTGACTTGTGTGGACTTTGTCCAGATTTCAGCTGATATAAATGAAAGCAAGTTTTGGCCCAACAGAAGGGATTCTATCAGCAATTAAATATATTTGACGTGTGAAAAGACACAGATCACTATCAGTGGTGACTGACACTGTTTACTTTTGACATGAAAGATGTCTCACCAGGGATGGTCAAAGCCAGCGAAACAAATCTTGTATTTGCTTTCCAAACCTTAATGCTGAAACAATCCTCTTTCTTCACTCTCTGGGCAGTGATAAGTCCTCAGCAACTCCTGTGACCTCTCATCTCACTTCACCCTCATGACATAAGACAAATTCGCCCAGCAATCCCGGTATTAAATGTTTCTCAGAGCTCACAATTTGCCTTTTCTTTCCCAAGGCCTGTCATCATGCCCTCCTCTTTCATAGTGAACAAAGCAAGGCCAGCCTTCAGGAGCTTTGCTCCTGCAATTTTCCTGTCCCTTTTCATTCTGGCAATGATATGCCTCTCCCCCCTGGCAGTAGCTATTGTATTACACTTAGATTGAGCTATTTTTTCAGTTCCTGGGGTAAAAAAAGTAAAATGAAATGTTTTAAATATTTTCTAGGTAGTAGATTTTACATTTCAAGACTACAAGACATCTCTTCAGTGGGTGATGGCCCTTTTGTGCAAAGATGTGTAAGAATCTCTTTGGGTCACTGACAATTGCAAGATTAAAAAATTCTGGCTGGCAATTTTGTAGGAGATTTAGTGCCTTGATGAAACAACTGATATAAAATGAAACCATACAGTTTTCTCATAGCAGAGCATTTTGTTTAAATTGCTAATGGCTAAATGGAACATGTACTGTTAGTTGTGTCAGAACACAGTAAGACCAGGGATGCCCTGTGATGAGAAACAAGTTGAGAGCAGAGGGTAACTTAATGCAGGCAGTGTCCTCATTGATAGGGGAGTCCCATGGGGTCCCGTCACGGCAAGCAGACCTGGGGACTGGTGATAGGGTCTATCAACAGCCTCAGATGTGGTCATGAACCCCTGTCAAGGGTTCAGCTAGTGGGTCCCATCAGGAGCAAAGGATAAAGAGCTGGACCCAGGGCTGGAAGCCAGGAGTAAGCAGGGGTCACCTGGGAGCCTGGTCAGGAAAATTAGGCCTAGTAGTACCCTCGGGTTCCTTGCAACTTGTAGCAAAAAGTGGTCATAAAAGTACAGGACTGATTTTCCTGCTAGTTTAGGAGTACAGACCCACTGCTAGTGTTGTGTAAACCAAACCAAGAACTGTCATATTTGTTCAGCAATTCACCATTCCTAGGTTATCACACTCAAATAAGCTCAGCAGCACATATTATTTATGCCTATGATTAGAAAGACAATGTCTCATTTATGTATTTTTCAAACACCAAAGGGAGCTGCCAAAGAATATGGAATGTGAGCCATGACAAATTTAAAAGCAGCTATAGCCAACTCAGATGTGCAGTGCAAGCCAGACATGTGTGGTGAGCAAGGGGAGGAACACCAGTGTGCAGGCGCATATGTGGGAAGCAGCCATCAGTGACTGGTCCTCTCCCAGTGCTAGAGAAGAACATGGCCACCACACAGCCAAAATCCACTGCAAGAAAGAATATAGGAACCCAGACTGAGCTCCCACGCAAACACGCAGCCATGCAGGTCTCCAGCTGCAGTTAATGCCTGAACCTAGCACTGCTACCTTGAGGGAGCCAGAGACATCACCTGTGTGTGCTGTGATCAAATAAACTATCTGCTTAGACAGGTGGCTGAATAGAGGGAGGAGGTAGAAACGTTAAGAAGTATCAGAGAATTTGAAAGTGGAATAGATCAGTGGAGCCATACCCTGAGGCAAAGGTAGCTGGTAGAGGCTCTACATGAAATGGATGATCCCCTTTCCTCCTGTCATCAAGCAGAAGGAACTTAAGGGACAAGAGGGAATGGAGACAGATTCCTTCTTGGAGGAGGAAGCCAAACCCCTCCCAGCCCCACTCACCTTCTTAGTTACCGTTGCCCAATAGTTACGGGACTTTGGAAATTCAAGGCCAGGTAAATGAGGATAGAGAGGAAGATTCATCCAGTGGGTTGCTCAGGATTAGTCACTCCCCCCTATGCCTTAGGACTTCCTCAATTAAGAAAAAAAGAAAGGTAATTGTAGTGGGTGACTCCCTTCTGAGGGCAATGGAGGGCCCCATTTGTAGACCAGACGCATCCTACAGAGAAGTCAGCTGCCTCCCTGGGGCCAGGATTAAGGATATACAGAGAAATCTCCCTACCCTGGCTCAACCCTCAGATTACTACCCGTTACTGATATTTCAGTTAAGCAGTGATGAGGTAGCTACCAGAGGTCTAAGGGCAATGAAGAAAGTCTTTAGGTCGTCTCGGATGGCTGGTTAAGGGATCAGGAGCACAAGCAGTGTGCTTTATCTCATCAATTGCAGGGATCAATGAGGGCATAAGCAGGAAGAGCCATCAGATTAACTCTTGGCTCCAAGACTGGTGCAACCGAGAGAACTTTGATTTCTTTGATCATGGCTTGATCTACAGGAGCCAGATTCTTCAGTGATTCCCAGCAACAGGACAAGAGGCAATGGGCACAAGCTGGAACATAGGAAGTTCTATTCAAATATGAGGAAAAACCTTTTAATGGTGAGGGTGATGGAACACTGGAACAGGCTGCCCAGGAAGTCCCCTTCTCTGGAGACCTTCAGGGCCTGCCTGGATTCAGTCCTGAGTGATGTGCTCTGGGCAATCTGGCTTTAGCAGGGGAGTAGGACTAGACGATGTCTAGAGATCCCTTCCAACTCTGACAACTCCATGACAGAATTTCTGTAGGACAGTGTGAGGAGTTCATTAAGGACCAAAACCTTAACACAAGCCAATGAGTCTTTGCGGACGTGGAAAAAAACCCCATCATATTCAGATAAGTAACAAAGAATATCAGCTGACTTTCTGCATTTTTAAAAAATTTTATATTGCTCCTTTCAGATGAAAACATGAAAACACAATTGAAAATGAGTATTTCTGGAGGAATTAAAAGGATCACATTTCAGCAGAAAATGTATGTAATTAAAATTCTAATAGTCTAGAGTACAGATTTCAACACTGATTTTGGTAAGAAAAAGTAAACGGGTGAGAACAGGGGCAATGTACATGTGAGGACATAAACATAGATGCAGTCATGAGTGAAGTCAGGGAACAAATCAGAGGTGTGACCTACCTGGCAAGAGCATACTGAGAGCAAAAGAAAGGGGCTTTAAATGTGAATGTCGCTAAGGAACAGAATTTTCATACCTCCATCAGGCTACGTAACTCCCATATTCCTGTTTTACATATTACATCTGAAGAAATTTCTCATAGAATGATCTTGACATTAAAGTAATGAAGAACATCTGAATTACTTATTGTGAAGAAAAGATACCTGAGCTTGTTTTATTTGCCTTTCTCCCTGACCTCTTTTCCCTTCTTCTTTGTCTTTCTGGACTTTTTGTTATTCTTTTTTTTTTAAAACAAGATACCTTCACTTGAGCATTGTTGACATGTAAAAAATGTCAACATATGAAGGAAGAAACCATGGGGGAGTCATAACCTATAGAGCACTTTCTCTTATTGCCAATTTTTATGTAGGACATAGCATTGAAATAAAAATGTAACAACTCTCTTGTTGAAGCTCATACTGGTAACCGTAGCCTGTTAAAGAAGACATGCAGCCATCAGATAAATATCCAAGTCTTTACGGGTAAAGGGTTGAAAGTACAAAGACTGTACTTCATGGAGGGCTTTTTTCAGATGGTTGATGCTTTTTCTACTGATGAAAGGAGAAATCAATATTCTTGGTTAAAAACAGCTTGGAAGGTCAAGCCAGCATTTTAAAGGCATTACCTATACTTGAATTTGTGTGTTGGCTTCCAACTAAGAACTTCAATGTTCAGTGCAACACAGCTGATGGTAGAGAACCAAAGAATTTGTCAAATGGATATTATGAGCAATGCTGTATAAAATTTATCCATAATGCAATTGTGCTTCTGGTGCCACAGATAGAAGCTGTGCTTCTGGCTCATATCTTAAAGCTTCTACTATATATGACGGTTATTTTCACAATTATACCATTTATTTAGAAGTAGAGTTTTCAGTTACCACCATTAAAAATGATGAGTCCTGGAACTTAGACATTTTCTTAAAATATAAAAAAAATATAGATCTTCTTTCATATGGATTTTTGGGATTAAAAATTATGTGCATTTATTATATATTCTCAAACGTATTTCTGCAGCTGCAATACCACTTTGTCTTGTTTTCCCTTTTTACCCATGCCCGTGCCCCTTTCCTTCCAGCAGAACCACTCATAAAATCCCACAGTTCCTGGAGCTCGACATATAAAGTGTCTGTTGCTCTGAGACTCACTCATGTGACATCACCAGTCCTCCATAGCTGCTATTGTAGAACATACTATAATTCAATATGGTAGCTGTGTCATTTGCACCCTCTGTTAGGAAGTTTGCAAATCACAGGTCATGACTTCTTTATTGGTCACAAGAAAAATGTTTAGAAAATATATTCTTGACACCCTATAAGTGTTATAAGAAATTCAGTCCTTGGAGAATTAAGAAGTGGGGTTAAACAAACTGTCACCTTGGACTTCCAGAGGACAGACTTTGGCCTGTTTATGAGCCTCATTGACAGAGTCCTTTAAGAGGCAGCCCTGAAGGGGAAAAGAGTTCAGGAAAACTGGAAGATGGAAGAAGGAAATTTTAAAGGTGCAAGAGCAGGCCATCCCCATGTGCTGGAAGACGAGCTCTTGCTAAAGGATATTGGCTTGACTGCACAGAGATCTTTGGCTGGAATGCAGGAAAAAAGAGTTTATGATCTTTGGAAGAAGGGGCAGGCAACTCAGAGGGACTAGAAGGAGGTCATGAATTTAGTCATAGACAAAATGATAGATGCTGAAGCCCAACTGGCACTTCATCTGGCTACTGCTGTAAACGGCAGTAAAACATGTCTTATAAACACATTAGCGACAAAAAGAGGACTAAGGAGAATCTCCATTCTCCACTGGATGCAGGAGGAAACCTAATGATGAAGGCTGAGGAAAAGGCTGAGGTACTTAATGCCTGCTTTGCCTCAGTCTTTTAATAACAAGATCAGTTATGTTCGGGGTACCCAGCTCCCCGAGCTGGAAGACAGGGATGAATCACAGAATCATAGAATCATTCAGGTTGGAAGAGACCCTTGGGATCATCAAGTCCAACCATTAGCCCTACTCTACAAATTCCTCCCCTACACCAAATCTCCCAACACCNTGAGATTTATTCTCCAGATCCTTCATCATCTTCATTGCCATCCTCTGCGCTTGCTCCAGCACCTCCAACACAGGTGCCCAAAACTGAACACAATACTCAAGGTGTGGCCTCACCAGTGCTGAGTACAGAGAGGCAATCAACTCTCTACTAGTGCTGGTATGAAGAGCATAATGAAGCCCCCATAATCCAAAGAGAAATGATGAGGGACTTGCTACACCTCTTAGACATACGCTGGTCTGTGGGGCTGGATGGGACCCACTTAAGAGCACAGAGCACAGAAGGAGGCGGCAGGGATGTTCACCAAGCCCCTTTCCATCATTTATCAACCAATCTGGCTAACTGGGGATTTCTTAGTGGAACTGAAGATGTCAAATGTGATTTCCACCTACAGAAAGTGCTGCAAAACCTTCAGTACTAGGGAATAGTATGGAGCAAATAATGCCAAGTGCCACTATGCAGCACCTACAGGACAATGAGGCGATCAGGCCAAGTCAACATGGCTTTATGAAAGCAGGTCCTGCTTGAGTAACCTGATCTCCTATGACAAGATGACCTGCTTAATGGGTGAGGAAAAAGTTGTAGGTGTTGTCTACATAACTTTAGCAAAGGATTTTACAACATTTCCCACAGCATTCTCATTGAGAAACATTCTCTTTGGGAAAAAAACCACCTGCCTGGGTGGCTAACCCCAAAGAGTGGTAGCCGGTCACAAGTGGTGTTACCCAGAGCTCAGTATTGGGACCAATTTCTCTTCAGTGTCCCTATCAATGACCTGGATGAGGAAGTCAAGTGCACCCTCGGTTTGTTTGCAGATGACATCAAGTTGAAGAGGAGCATTCAACTACCTGAGGGGAGGAAGGCTCTACAGAGGGGTCTGGACAGGCTGGATTGATAGTCAATGCCAGTGGTCTGAGGTTCAACAATGCCAAGTGCCAGGTCCTGNAATAATGCCAAGTGCCACTATGCAGCACCTACAGGACAATGAGGCGATCAGGCCAAGTCAACATGGCTTTATGAAAGCAGGTCCTGCTTGAGTAACCTGATCTCCTATGACAAGATGACCTGCTTAATGGGTGAGGAAAAAGTTGTAGGTGTTGTCTACATAACTTTAGCAAAGGATTTTACAACATTTCCCACAGCATTCTCATTGAGAAACATTCTCTTTGGGAAAAAAACCACCTGCCTGGGTGGCTAACCCCAAAGAGTGGTAGCCGGTCACAAGTGGTGTTACCCAGAGCTCAGTATTGGGACCAATTTCTCTTCAGTGTCCCTATCAATGACCTGGATGAGGAAGTCAAGTGCACCCTCGGTTTGTTTGCAGATGACATCAAGTTGAAGAGGAGCATTCAACTACCTGAGGGGAGGAAGGCTCTACAGAGGGGTCTGGACAGGCTGGATTGATAGTCAATGCCAGTGGTCTGAGGTTCAACAATGCCAAGTGCCAGGTCCTGTACTTGGGTCACACCAGTTCCATGAACACTACAGGCCTTGGGCAGGGTGACTGGAGAGCTGCCTGGTGGCAAAGAATGTTGGGGTGTTGTTCAACAGCCAGCTGAATAGGAGCCAGCAGTGTGCCTATTTGGCCAAGAAGGTCAACAGTATCCTGGCCTCTATCAGGAATAGTGTGGCCTAAAACAGGACTAGGGAAGTGATTGTCCTCCTGTACTCAGCACCAGTGACGTACCGCCTTGAATGTTGTGTTGAAGAAAAACATTGCAGTGCTGGAATGTGTCCAGAGAAGGGCAACAAAGCTTGTGCAGATTTTAGAACACAAGTCTTATGAGGAGCAATTGAAGGAACTGGGATTGTTCAGCCTGGATAAAAGGAGGCTGAGGGGAGACCTTCTTGGTCTCTGCAAGTACTCAAAAGGAGGGTGTAGCAAGATGGGTGTTGGTCTCCCAAGTAACAGGTTTTAGGACTGTAGAAAATGGTTCAAAGTTGAACCAGGCAAGGTTTAGATTGATATCAGGAAAAACTTCTTCACCAAAAGGGTAACTGTGTATTGGAACACGCTGCCCAAGGAAGTGGTCGAGGCAGTATTTAAAAGACATGTAGACGTGGGGCTGAAGCTTTAGTGGTGGACTTGGCAGTGTTAGGTTTATGGTTAGACTCAATAATCATAAAGGTCTTTTACAACCTAAGTGATTCCACAATTCTATGATTTATGATTCTAACTACAACCATAACCAAAGTAAGAAGAGAAAATACACTTCCAGGTGTGTACAGTTTTTTATTTTCAGAATCTTCTGCAGGAATATCATCATATATGGTAGTATATAATTTGCAGTTCTATATTCTGAGCTCATGTACAGGTATCTCAGTGCACATTTCCACTTTAGAAAATTAGAATGAAATATTTCCATGTTCCTGAGGTCCTTGACATGTAATAATCAAGTGAGTCAAGATTTAGGCTGCTGTTTTCTGTTAACATGTACAGTTAGAGAAATAAAATGATCCTTGTGCATGATTCCTATATATAAACTCCTAGTAGCTATTATTGAACCAGCAATTGGTTCTCCAATCTTCTATTAAAATATCAATAGTATTTTTCAGAGCTTAAATTGAGCAGTGATTTTATTTAAGGCTGCACCTAGACACCACTTTTCTTCAGAGAATCTCTTGTTGTTGCTAGAAATGAAAGCCATTCAAACAAGTGTGATTGAAACAGGGATAGGGAAAGGGGAAAAATCAATAGAACGTTTTCCGGGTACTATCTTTGCTTTTGAAAAGAGACCATTAATAACATGCTTACAGTAAAAGCAGCTGCTTGTTCAAAGTGCATTCAAGGGTGAGCTGAAAGGATGGGTCTTTTACACAGCATCCCTGGAGAGACAGTTTCCAAAAATTTCAAAACTCAACCCCAGACTACAGACAAAAGCCTTTTCTAGATGTTTTAAATATTCTTATTTAATGTTAGACTGTAAAGCTGGGTCTGAAATGCCTTCTAATATTTTGCTCCTTATGAAAGGCAGTGTAGGTCAGTGAATGAGCTATTGGTCTAAAAACAGCTTTGCAGATAAAACATTGTAGGTTGTATTTGTATCTGAGGGCTGTAGGTGCCATGACAATGTAGCAAATTGCTACAGCCCTCGACAATGATGGGCAGCACTGTGGGGCACATACTGCAGTTCCTGCTGAAAGAGAGGGCTGGATCAGTCCATTCAGAAAATTATGGAATCTTGAGACTAATTCATGTTATGGGTTGATATAGGATTGAAACTTGGATCATCACTTAGCTTGCTTCTGGTATCATTTCATGTGCTGAAAGGTATGCAATGCTTTAGAATACATAACGGGTCAACAATGCACTTAATATGTAAGAGAACATTTTTTCACAGAGCTTAGCACTCTCGGTGGAATTTTGTAATCTCTTTCACTTCCTTTGTTTAGATAGCTGAAGCAGGTCTATAGGTTTTCAGTAACATCAGGATGAAATATAAGGCATATTTATAACAACAAGCTTACCACATATGATCTAAGACCTGAGCTTGTACTTATGATAAGTTCCTAATTATGTTACTTACTATGTCCTTAACTGTCCTCTCTATGGAAACAATATAGTGATTTGAAAAGCCTATAAAGTTCCAATGTATGAATGTTGTTATCTGCATTATACTAATGAATCTACCTCTGTGCAACTTGTGTAATCCTGGTTGCAGAATCTGGGTAGCTGGAGAAGCTTTGGTATCGCTGACATCAATGCCTACGGGCCAGATTAATCTCATGTCACCCCATTAAGGTCCTCAACAGCCATTGCTAAATTAAAATCCTAGCTGTCCTTCTTCTCTTTCAGAGTCATTGAAGAGTGACAGGAGCCCACATAGAACAAGTTGAATCTTAGGCTGATTAAGAACAGACCAAATTCTATGTTCTACAAATGTAGAATTCTACGAATATACAAATTCTACAAAACCCTACATGTAGGGTTTTGATCAGAGATGTCTGGAGGGAATATTCAACTAAGGAGTTACAGCTGTGTCTTTCTGCCTTTGACTACTTGTTTCTACACTAACATTGCAGGAAAAAATTGGTCTGCATTAAAAAAATCTCAGTCTTACAAACAACAACATGATAGCAAAAAATTGAAATTGTCTTTCAGAACAGGAAGGAGAAAGCTCAGTTTCCTGATCCATCTCAAATGCAGATACTGTCAATAGTTGGCTTGAATCAAAGGAGAGAAGAGGAATGTGAAAAGAACATGGCTGCTTCTAGTCCTGATTTTGCCCCTAAAGCTCCTGTGTTGTGAAATGACAGCATAAACTGATCAGAACATTCCAAAACTTACACTATAATGGGATATATTACTCTAAAATTAGACACCAAATAATCAGAAGTCCTTAATGCCTTTCTTTCTGGTCTTGGCCCTGCTGACTACAATTCCATAGACTTTGTACAGCAGTAACAGTTTGGAATCCTTTATAGCAATAGATTTGTGTGGGCAGTCAGGATGCAAGATTTCATTAATTATTATATCTCTGAGTTTCTATTCTAAAGAGATACTACTCATATAATCTGCTGGGTTGATAGATGAGGAGATGGCATTATTGCAATGTGCTGTCCACAGCCCCTTTTTATCATAGTTATAGCTACGGACTAGTAGGAGCCCCTCTGGAAATGAATGTTGGAAATCATAACGGCAGTTTGCAAGGTGCAATTTTATTTAGGGAAATACTATTCGAGGCATAAAATAAGGACTTTCTGTACAAAGAAACAACTGGAAACTTTAATATGATAGTTTCAATAAAGTTTCTTATTGTTTTCAATAGAATTCTGAAGACAATTTTATATTCTAGATTTTACCTTAATTTGCTTCAGTTTTTCTAAAGATTAATACAAGATGTTAATTTGAAAGAGAGAAATTACCACATTGATTAAAATCTCTTTTGTTATGCGTAAGCAGAAGAAGCAGTTATTAATACTGAGACATATATATTACATGTCTCCCCTCTGCTCTGTTTTCTCATGAAAACCACTCCTATCGAAAATATAGGCTTTTCGGGAATGCTATTATGACTTATTTCTGTTTTATACCTCTAGCTTTGAGAATCCACAGTTGCATAAGGTGTTTCTGGTGGTCAGTTTGCACAAAGAAATAGTCTCTTATTTGAACAAGAAGGTGGGGAAAAAATCTCTGAAAAAAATGTGATACCACTTAGGTATGAAGGGTTAGACCTCATAGTTGGGTTTTATCCTACCCAATATACCTACCTAACCCATTTAAGAAATAATATTAATTCTCTTAACTGCCATTCTCCCCACCTTAGTAAGGGAAGTGTTACTATCCCTATATCACAACAGGAAACTGAGAGATGGAATTATTTAATATTTATTTGAGGGAGATTATGAGTCTATAATATTAGACTAAAATTTCCTTTTCCCAGCTGATCATTAAATGCCACCCACCTGGTCTGGTTGTCAAATGAATTTATGCAGTGAGGAATCCTGAAATTTTTGCCACCTTTCTTTAGTGAACAAACAGGTTATTAATTTGATCTGAGGAAAAAAAAAAAAAAAAGAAAAAGAAAAGCCTTGTTGTTGTCTATCAGAATTTGATTTTTATTCATGTCGGAGATTTTTGAATTCAGCTCTTAAATTACACCCACAAACCACTCAGTTGCTGTTGTAGATGGTAATTGAACACATTGACCGTATGGACAAGATAACCATTTTGTTCATGTAACACAAGTCATGTTAAAAGAGGATACATCAGAGGTGGCAAGATTTCTGTTCTGGGGCAAATTTTGACATTTTGGATATTGACCATGACAGAAATTGAGTTTTAGATGCTGAAGTGTCTTGAAGGAGGCTGTCTAGGACTTGGG
>VXBJ01004960.1:3834-15563 GCA_013400055.1 Nycticryphes semicollaris
GAATGCCTCGGGGAGGGGACAGGGTTGGGGACAGGGATGGTGGAAGTGGCAGGATCTGCTGTCGTGTCCCCCCCCCCCACCCCGGGGTGCTCTTCCACCAGATCTGTATTTCAGAGACCATTAAAGTGCAGTTTTGGAGGCATGGCGCCTGTCTGCGAGGGGGAGGATCGGGGGGCGGGAGGGGGGGGCACGGATGGAAACACCCCCAGCACAGGGGCCTGCGGACATGGGGGTCCTCAGCACTGGGGTCTCCCAGCACTGGGATCCCTCGGGGCAGGGATTCTCCCGGCACTGGGTTCTCCCGGCACTGGGATCACTCCACACTTGATATCCCTCCACACTGGGATCCCCCATCACTGGGATCCTTCCATACTGGGATCTCCTGGTACTGGAGTCCCCCGCGGAGGGGAGCGCTCCCGGACGACAGAGTGATGTCGCCGCCTGTCAGGGCAGGGGATATCGCGACAGAAGGGCGGCGGCGGCGCCCGCCCACACCCAAGATGGCCGCCGCGCCTTCCCCGCTCTCCGCCTCTGACGCCACTTCCGGTCTACCCGCTGTCCGTCGAGGGGGGCTTGCGCTTGCGGCTGACGTCACGACGTGCGGCGTTGCGTGACGGCGGCGCCGCGCGGGCGGGAGCGGACAGTGGGGCAAGATGGCGGCGGGGCCCATCTCCGAGCGGAACCAGGGTGGGCGCCGGGCCGGGCCGGGGCTGCCGCAGGGGTCGGCGGGGCGTCATGGGGACGGTCGGGGGAGCCTGAGCTTCCCGGGGACGTGGGCGGGGGCTCGGGGGGACTCTGGGGTCGTGTTGGGGTTGGGTTCTGTGGGGACAAGGGAGGCCCAGGGCTCCCTTGGGACTTCCATGCGTGGATCCTGAGTTCCCTAAGGCCACGGTGGAGCTCTGTGGGGAGGTGGTTTTGGCATCAAACCTTCAAGTTCTTGCACAGATTTTCCAGCTCTCCGGGGCTAACGGGTCTAACTCGGCTTTTCCTCCACCTGCCCCTGTCCCCCCTCTTGCTCCAGATGCGACAGTGTACGTGGGGGGGCTGGATGAGAAGGTCAGCGAACCGCTGCTGTGGGAACTCTTCCTCCAGGCCGGACCGGTGGTCAATACCCACATGCCCAAGGATCGAGTCACGGGCCAGCACCAAGGTGAGAGACTGCTCTCTCTCAAAAAGCTGCACCTCAAATCAAATATTTCAGCTGGGATCAGAGATTAGAGAGTAAGAAGAGATGGGAGGTGCGAATGGTCCCCAGGGAATGTCCTGTTCCTTCCCTGAAGGGAACCCTTGGGCTCTCTAGTTTCAAATCAAGTGGGGTTGGATGAGCTGTGGGAGGTCGGGGGTCTGCCCTCTCCTAAAGTTCCTCCTGCTCTGCTCTGCCCTGGGGAGGCTCACCTGGAGCACTGGCTCCAGTTCAGGGCTCCCCAGTTCCAGAAGCACAGGGAACTGCTGGAGAGGGGATAGCAAAGGGCTACAAAGATGCTGAGGGGCCTGGAGCATCTCTGTGCTGAGGAAGGGCTGAGGGACTTGGGTCTCTTTAGGCTGAGAGGGGATCTGATCTACACCTATAAATACTTCAAGGGTGGGTGTCAGGAGGATGTGGCCAGTCTTTTCCCAGTTGTGCCCAGTGATGGCATAAGAGTTAGCTGGTACAAACTGGAATGTGGGAAGTTGCATTTAAACATGAGGAGGAACTTCTTCCCTGTGAGGGTGTCAGAGCCCTGGCAGAGGCTGCCCAAAGAGGTGGTGGAGTCTCTGTCTCTGGAGACATTCAAACCCTCCTGGACACGTTCCCGTGGGACCTGCTGTGGGTGACCCTGCTCTGGCAGGGGTTTGGACTGGATGATCTCCAGAGGTCCCTTCCAAGCCCACATCATTCTGTGATTCTGTGTACGTTGCAGGCTATGGGTTTGTGGAGTTCCTCAGCGAGGAGGACGCGGATTATGCCATAAAGATCATGAACATGATCAAGTTGTATGGGAAGCCCATTCGAGTGAACAAAGCCTCAGCCCACAACAAAAACCTAGATGTGGGGGCCAACATCTTCATCGGCAACCTGGACCCCGAAATCGATGAGAAGCTGCTGTACGACACCTTCAGCGCCTTCGGGGTCATCCTGCAGACACCCAAGATCATGCGAGACCCCGACACGGGCAATTCCAAGGGTTACGCCTTCATCAACTTCGCCAGCTTCGATGCCTCGGACGCGGCCATCGAGGCCATGAACGGACAGTACCTCTGCAACAGGCCCATCACTGTTTCCTACGCCTTCAAAAAAGATTCCAAAGGCGAACGGCACGGCTCAGCTGCTGAGCGGCTCCTCGCAGCCCAGAACCCCCTCTCGCAGGCTGATCGGCCCCATCAGCTCTTTGCTGACGCTCCTCCTCCTCCCTCTGTCCCCACTCCTGTTGTCACCTCCCTGGGACCTGGTGTCACCCCTCCAGGTGGGTAAATGGTGGCAGGGCCTGTTTCTGCACCCCGTTGGTTGATGGGGGGCTGTTGTGCCTGTCCTTTGCTGGTCCCGGTGCCTCGTGCAGAGCCGCTCCTTGTCCCATGGGTGGCTCAGGGCAGTGACACCACACCGCGTGGGTGTAGGAGCAAAACCCTCTGTGAGGCTGTAGGATCATGAGCTGGCAGGATCTTAGGAATTCTCTTTCCTCCCTGTGTGGAAGCAGCTTGGATCCTGCTTCTTTCTGGTGTTGTTTTTATGGTTCCAGTGGCTCTTTGTGCATCTGCCTCCTTCCCAATTGTCTGGGATGGTGGTTTTGGATTTTTTGTTTGCTTTTAATTTCTTTGGGTTTTTTTTTATACTTAACCAAATGGTCACTGTCTTCTCTTCCCAGGCCTCCCACCCCCAGGATCCTTCCCTCCGCCGGTGCCGCCCCCCGGAGCGATGCCTCCTGGAATGCCTCCTGCCATGCCCCCCCCTCCCATGCCACCTGGAGCAGGTGCCCCTGGGCCTCCCTCTGGGGCTGCGCCCGCAGGGGGACACCCCCCACATCCTCACCCCTTCCCTCCAGGCGGGATGCACCATCCAGGTAAGGATCAGACTGGGATCAGGGTTGGGAAATGGCGCTTGTCTCCTTCTTGGGGGTGGGTTTGGGGGTAAATCACCCCCTCCTTTTCCTTGGGTAAGTGTCCCCCTCCTTTTTCTCCCCTGAGGTTCCTCTTCTGTAAAATATAGATCAGATAGAGCTGAGATCTGGGGCAGAACTTCTTTGCTGTGAGGGTGGTGAGACCCTGCCTCAGGTTGCTCAGAGAAGCTGTGGCTGCTCCATCCCTGGAGGGGTTCAAAGAGGGGAGAACAGAATGATCTTCAAGGCCCCTTTCCTACCCAAACCGATCCCTGATTCTATAAAAATGGGAAGGAAACTTGCCATCCTCTAAAAAGGACTGAACGTGGCATTTTTCCTCACAACTTTGGTCTGTGTGGCTCAGTGTGAGGGAAAGGGGGGGTTCTGTGTAGGAGCAAGTACATCACCTCAGCGGTGCCAGGCCCTGCTTTCTGGATTTCTCTCCTGGATGTTCTAAAATGTGTTAAAAATCAGCCTGGAGCAGGGCCCAGCAGGATTTATGGAGCACGTTGTGGTGATTTCCCAAGCAGTGCCCTTCTGGGAGGCAGCCAGGCGGGTCAAGACGTGGGTTTCCTCGAGTGAGGAAGGTGCAGGACGCAGGAGGGCAGAATCCATCGAGGGTTTTTAAGGTCTCGGGCTCTTTTTTGGCTGGGGAGGATGTTAACGAGACTTGGAGCCCTCATCATTTTTCTCTAGTTGTAAATTAATCCGTTAAGTGCGAACCTTCTTGGTGCAGCCTGTGGCTCTGCCAGGCAGGAGCTAATTCCAGACACGAGAACAAAATGTTTCTTTGATTTCCTTCCATTTTTAGCCCTGTAGTACTGGGGGATGAGCAGCGTGTACATGTTTGCTCTCATTTCAAATGCAAAAATTAAGTTAATTTTGCCATTTAATTTATTTTCCCTCTCACTTTGTTTAATCCTGCCTGCTCTAAGACAACCTCTGGGACGGGCCACTCTCCCAGCACTGGCTGATTAGGGAGCTTTGTGTGATGGTGGCCGTGTGAGTGACCAGATGGCTGTGATTGTCCCTGATTAGGAGCCGGCTTTTCGGGCTTCGGAGTAACCAATTACAAAGAGCAAAGGAAAGCCTGACCCAGCCACTTCCACAGCCCTGAAGGGCTGCATCTGATGAGGAGAAAAGAATCTGTTTCAGTTTTTAAAAGGGTAAAATAAGGGAAAAAAAAAAAAAAAAAAGTAGATTTGGAGGGATCCAGGCCACTCCTGCTCAGAGATTTAAAGCCAGGTTTCTCAGGGAGCTTTTCCACAATCTCCAAGGGGAGTAATTGCTCCCCAAGCCCCTGTCCCGGGGCTGCACCACGCTTCTTGTCACATCTTTCCCCCTCCCACACTTAAATCTGAGCTGCTGCCTGTTTTTGGAGAACTTGGCACTTTTTCCTCATTAACCTCCCTTTTAGTAGCCGAACTCCTGTTGCAACCCTGATGTTGTAGCCATGCAGCTGGATTTAGTGCCCCCCTGGGCTGTGGGTGCCTGGAGCTGCCCTGCCCAGCATCTGTTCTCGTTGCTAACGTCCCTTGACTCGTTATTTCCCCCAGGAATGCCCCCCATGCAAGTCCACCACGGGCCGCCCGGGATGGGCCAGCATCATCCAGGACCCCCAGGCTCCGGAGGCCAGCCTCCCCCGCGGCCCCCACCTGGCATGCCACACCCTGGACCCCCACCCATGGGTATGCCACCCCGAGGACCTCATTTCGGGTCGCCCATGGGTAAGTGGGTGCCTGCCGGAGGCGGTATGTGGTTTTTTTCTATCCATCGTATGCACTCCCATCAAGTTGAGCAATCCCTTCGGCCCCTGCACCCCCACTTCCTTCCTAGTTTTAAGGGGGATGGGAAGGAGGTGACATCGGAGGGCTGTTCCGGAGCAAGACCTGGCCAGGTACGAGCTGCTGAGCCAGGGGTTCCCAGGGCTTTCCTCACGTTCATCGTGACATGGGCCTCCATGTTGTGTTTCCCTCCATCTGTCACGACGGAGCTTTGCCAACGGGGAGGGTTCCTGAGACCTGTCATGGTGGGGGGAGTCCCAGTGGAGGCTCTTTCTCCAGGACCTGGAGGGTCCCTGGCGGAGGGAGAGCGTGGGCCCAAGCCGTGGGCCCAAGGGTGGGGGTTTGGGGTGGAAACAGGCTCTTTCTGCTCCTCCTTGGCAGGGGGGTGTTAATGCTTGTTCTCTGTCTCTGCAGGTCACCCGGGCCCCATGCCCCACCACGGGATGCGCGGCCCTCCTCCCCTGATGCCTCCTCATGGGTACAATGGGCCCCCTCGCNCACAGAGGCCCCCTGGGGTGCCACCACGTGGCCCCTTGAGGGGCCCCCTCCCCTAAATGCTCCCAAGCCCCCTCCCTGTGAGGCCTCCTTCCCTCTCTGTTCTCTCACTTTCCTTTCCCCTCGGACTAACAGACCTGCACCCAGGGGGGGCAGTTGGGTCCAACCCTCTTCCTGCCCCCCCAGTCCTTCCCTCTCCCCATTTGTTTTTATAGTGGTCCTTTTGGTTACTTTTCCCCTCCTCCTTCCCTTTATCTCAGCCTTGAGGATTTATCAAGGTACTTTTATGAGATTGAGTTTGTTTTTTTTTTCTATGTAAAGCAGTGATTGCCCATTTACAAATAAAACATTTTAATAACCTGGAGGGGGGTGCTCTCCCTCCAAGATCAGGACAAGGCTTTGCCTGTTTGTGATGGAGACACTGATCATCTGCTGATGGCTCTTGCTCCACAATGGATCCATCAGCCTCTGTGTGTCTGTCTCGGTGAGGTGTCAAATCAGGGGCGGTGAATTGGGCTTTGCTTTATCCAGGCTGTTTGCTGATGCCTGTCAGGCTTCGTATTACCTATGGGTAAGAAAATGAATGATCAAGCCTTAAAATTCATCGCATCCTTGTCCCAGAGAGCACAAGTTGATGGTCAGGACATTTGGAGGAGTCATTTGGCAGGGAAACTCGGTCTCCTTAGTCTCTCTCTGGTCCCTCTCCACTTCTTCTGAAATGAGATCTTACGTTGATGTTGCTTCCAGCTGTGGGAAGCCATTATAGCTGTGGGTTTGGGGACATTGGTAACTGGGAGGGCGGTAAAATTTAGGTTGGGAAAGAGGAGGTGGCGCAGGATCTGGTTTGTCTCCTGGGGCTGAGTCGCCAGCCACGTCCCTCCCCTCCTAATGAATTCAGCGTCTCGGCCTGATAATTGTGGATGTGCAAAAGCTGAGTCTGGGGAGGGAAAGTTTCGCGCCTCCCCCGGCAGCCGGGAAGGTGTGAGGAGGAAGGGAGCCTGGATTTCAGCAGAGATCTGTGCAGGAAGGAGGAAGAGCCAACAATTTGAGATAGGGCTTTAAATCCAGACACAGAATCAAAGTGATTCCACATATTTGGCCGCCTGGAGCTGTTTTGGGGCTCAACGCGGGAACCAGGAGATGCAAACAGGGGATTCCTAGTGGTTTTTTTGGCTGTTGTGATGACTCCTTAGTGCTCTGCCTTGCTTTCAGCCTTGATTTTGCCCTTTGCTGTTTTTTTTCTGTTCTGTTCTACCATCCTAGGGCTGAACCTGACCTTTAGCTCCAGTCTCTGTTCACCCTCGCGCTGCTTCCCCTCTCATGGCGGGTGGTTTTGGTGAGTGAGATCTGGAGAAAGGCAGAGCCTGTGTCTCACAGCACAGCTCTGAGCTCAGTTTCTCCTCTGCTTCTCTCGCCTCTGGCACGTTGAATGGCCACTGAAGGATCTGTGAGACGAGCTGGAAGAGCTCTGTGCTAGTTTAACTCTTTTCTAATTATATTTTATCAGAGGCCTTAATAAAAGTAGGGTCTGGGCTGTCCTTAGCTGTGGCCCCCGATGTAGATTCTCATGCCACCCCTTGAATGGCCATCCCTGCTCAAACCCAGCCTTCCCAGGGACAGTTAGAGGAGTTTTGGGGCTTGGAAACCTCCAGATCTGCTCCAGGAAGGGTCAGCAGGGTTGGGGGGCGGGGGGGCTGGTCCTGACTTCACCTCCAGATGCTCAGGTTCCTGAGTTTCTATAGAGGATGATGAGGTTTGGAGGAGGAAATGTAACTTGTGCAGGGTTTTCCAGCAGACCTGGAGGCACCAGGGGTGCTTGCAGGTCCTCGGTGATTTCATTAAACCCCCCTGCCCCAGGGCCCTTGGCTGTCTGCTCTGTTCTCCAGAGCCCAGCACAATTGCATCAGCTCAGGCTCTCTCCCAGAAAGGTGCTTCTAGAGCTGCTGGGTTGTGTCCAGCCTGGAACCGATCCACCAGGGGCTGCTCCCCGGGTAAAATTAGGGAAAGAGCCTGATTTAAGCATCCTCATGCTGGGGGGAGACAGGGAAGCAGGACGTAGGGCTCTTGTTGCTGCTGTAGTGATGGAGCCAAAGTCATGGCATGGTTTGGCTCCGGTTCCTCCACCTGCGCTTGGAGGAGAAGCAGAATCAGCTTCACAGCTGCTCTGTGAGGAGCAGAGATGAAGTGGGAGGAGAAAAACAGGCTCAGGTGTAAATTAGCAGGAAATAGTTGCTGGTTAAGAGGCCAGAAGCTGTGAGGGGCTCCACTGGCTGCTCCGCAGCTGCGCTGGAGGTGTTTTTTCTTACGAGAGATGCCTGGTGAGTGCGTTAAAACAGACCTAATGTTTGTGTTAATCTTCCTGAGCCCGGGGCTGGTGTTTGCAGCGGCTGTCTGCCTGCTGGAGGGTTTGTGTAAGGCCTGGATGCAGTTCAAGGTGATAAAGCCCTGGTTTGTCATTAGGAGTAGATGAGGTGGATGCTTAAAACCACGTTGCAGGTGATGGGTAGAAAGGAAAGGAGTTTAAAAAGCACCTCCAAAGCTGAGCAGATCATAAAGCAACAGTGATGCTGAGGGGATGTGTTAATTTGTGATGGAGGGGACCGAGCTGGACTCTGGTTTTAGGGTGCTTTAACTCTACACACCCTACTCATGGTTATGGAGAGCAGATGACGGAAGATTTTTGGTGCCAAGGTTTGCCCAAAGGCATGAAAAACCCGCTGTAGTTCCAGCCAAAGTAGCTCCAGTCAAAACTTATGGAGAGGGGAATTGCTGTCTGTTGCTTCTGGGGTGCATTTAGACCCCATCAAAGTCTCTGCTGGGTGACCTTGTCCGAGCTCCTGCAAGGTGGGCACGTGTGGCCCTTGGAGCTGCGAGGGAGGTGATGGAGAGGACTGTGTCCACCGTGGCGTGGCCGAGGAAAGTGTTTTGTGCTGAGACCCACAAACCCCTTCTCCCGTCCCAGCATCGGATCCTCTGAGGGAGCCCGGAGCTGGTGCTGAGATGTAGAAATGGGAAGATGCCACCTCCTCCTTCATCCCAGCTCCTCGGTCTGCACCAAGGCTGTGCTTCAGCCTCCTCATCCTCTTCCCCAGTAAATTGTAGCCTGTCCTTTGGGTGCCATTTGCTGTTGGGTTTAATTCATAGCAGCCTTTGTCTGGTTCTGACTTCCCTCTGGATTTTATTCCTTTTCCTCCTCAGTTTTATCCCCTTTCCCCCTTAGTTTTATCCCGTACCCCCTCATTTTTAGGCCCTGGCAAATGCGATGTGATTTGTGACCCCCCAGGACAGGAAAATGCCATTCCTCTGTCCCCGCTGCCACGTGTTTCACTCTGGTTTATCCGTGTTAAAGCCCTGAGGGCTGAGCATGAGCTCCCGGATGCTCAGAGAGATGGAAGGGAAGGGGGACACGGAGCTTTGCCGGTGACAATGTGGCACATGAGTCATAGCTTGATGGGACTCGGTGGCCTCGAGGAAGCAGTGCTCACCAGTCCAGCCCAGGCCAATGAGGGGCTCGTTTGGCCACGATTAGCCCCATGGCCCAGATGCGACGCTACCGGAGCAGACACCCAGCCCTGGGTGCTGCCACCCTCTCACGCAGCAGGAACATCGCCACCCCAGCTTCCCTCAGCCAGATTAAACACCCTGGCAGAGCTACAGTCCTCAGGTTTTGTGGGGTTATTTCCACCAGGATCTCGATTATTTCTCACATTCCAGCTTCCTAAATAACTTCCACTGGTCGCTGATCCTGTTTGCCTAGTCTGAGCTGAATTCCTGCTGCGTGGATGTTAACGTGTCGGTCTGGGCAGTGGGTCCTGCCCATTTTGGCCTTTAATTGCCTTCCTCCTCCTCCTTGTGTTACAGGATGGTTTCCCACTGGGGTCTGTTTTTTGGGGGCCAATGTCCTGGAAGCTGAGACCGGCTCAACTCATTGCATGTGAGATGCAAGAGGAAGGGGCTCAGGGATGTGTGTGGGGTGGGTTGGAGCAGCCCACATCCTGGGGGTGCACTGCACCCTGTCTGCCCCGTGGGGAGGGGGGGGGGAGGATCTGGGCTGCAGCACTCAGCATCCCCATTTCCCACTGTCAGTGAGTGATTTGGGGCAAACTGGGGGTGGTTTGGGTCCCCTCACCCCTGTTTGCTTCCCAATAAGCACATTCCTGCTGGCACCTCCCCCCCCAAAAAAACCCCAGTGATGTGGGGGGGCGTTTGTGCCCTGTCTCAGCAGAGGGGCCGGGTCTGGGCAGCCAGAACGGGGAGGATTGGAGTTAAAAGAGACGGGAGTTGAGCCCCGAGGAGGCCGTGACTCAGATTTGCCAGGCTGCCTTTCCAGCCGCCCGCGGCGGCGGTGGGCGGCGGGGGGAGAGGTTGCCAGCGAGGGGCTGAGCGTCGCCTTTGCCTTTTACGCCACCGAGTCCCCCGGGGGTGGGTAAACCGTGGGCCAGCAGCTCCTACCCCCTTGTTAGCCACCGTCACCCTCACAGCATCCATCTCTGGCACAGGAACCCCGCTCCCGAGGGAGCTCCCCTCCAGCGCTGGGGGGGGAAAGCATCGCCTTCCCCACTAAGCGACGAGAAACCCCCATCCTCCTGACGGTGTACCCCCCCTCCCAGCTCCNCGTTAACGCTGGGGCTGGTACCCGGCAGCTCTTTCCTTGCCGTATCCCTGCCGGAGCATCCTTCTGCCTCCTCCTCATCCTTCCTCATCCTTGCAGCGCCAACGGAAGGGCTGGAGCGGAGCGAAGGCTGAAGCAGGTAAGGAGAGAAAGAAATACCTTTTATACGGCAGATTTCACCACCACCTTCTTCCTCTCCCTGCTGCTTTTAATTAGCATCCTTGGAGCTGCCGGCTGATGGATTAGGGGTTCGGCTTCTCCTTTCCCCTTGGTTGTGGCCATTTTGTCCTGGAAATCCTTGCCTCTAGCCCTGCTCTGTCTTTTCCTCTGCGTGTTTTAACCAGCCTCCTGTCATCCCTCCCGCACCCTCCTACGGCCGGGGAGTCTCTGCCCATGGGGATCGGGGGGTTCGTTGCAGGGGTGGATTATTTGTGGTGACGGTACTGGTAGGTTTGGGGGAGGGGGGGGGCGCCACAGCTCTGGGGGGGTACCCAGGCAGGGGTGCTGGAAGATGACCTTGGACACAGGCGATTTAAAACTCTTTTCCCTTGTCGCCATATTCTTGCCATAATGCAAAAAGGCTGGGGGCTGCAGCAGGGGGGATATCATAGACCCAGATGAGCCCTAACATGAGACCCCATGCGGGGGGGCTTTAGGGTGTGCAGTGGAGCAGGGCTGCATCAATGGGGGGCTTTGGGCAGGAAGAAATGGATCTAGAGTCCCATAACCTTCTCTGGGGCTGGTGGTGGCCACTCTGGCCCATACCAAGGCCAGCAATGGGGTTTTTTACAACCAGAAGAGCATTTTTGGGGACGTCCCAACCCCTCCAGCTCTCACTTGTAAGGTGACTGTGGTCGCTGTGATTTCTGGCTTTCTCTTGAACAGAAACCCCTCATCTCCATCCCATCCGTGGCCAAGGTGCAGCATTGGCTGGGCCGCTCCAGGCCCCCCAGCTTGAGCTGAGCATCCTCTCCCTCAGGGAGCCCGGGGGTGACCTTGCTCCCTGGCCCCTTCCTCATCACCCCCCCCAGCAGGGATTTGACATCTCTGGGCTCCCCTCTCCCTTTTTGCCGGGTCCTCGTACATCACAGGCTGTAAAAGGGCGTCCAGCGGCCGCATTGGGAGGCACCGCGGGGAGCTGCCGGCCCCAGCTGGACCACAATGACCTTGGCTGTGCATTGGCTCCTTCCAGGGCCCTCGGGTGCCAATGGGTTTTAATCCCAGGGGGGACATTGGGAGCTCCCCAGGGTGGGCATGGTGCTGGGGGTGCTCCCCACCAGCCTGGGTGGGCGAAGGCAACGGGTGTATTAGTGATTTGACACTGCTTAAAAGCAACCAAAGGATTGGTTCAGAAATTAGGGGGGGCCATAACGTGCCGCAGCACCGTTCCCTGATCCCTGCCCCGGGGCGGGGGGGGGGCACTGCCCCCAGCCCCTGCTATTTCTGAAGGGCTAATTTTAGCCTCCCCCACCATGCCCTGTTCCCTGCCTCAGGGAGGGGGAGACACGGGCACCGGCTGCGTCCCCTTCCCTGCGGCTCAACTCCTGCCTCACTGGCAGCACTGGTCACTGCCAGGGATAAAAATAGCCCTTTTTGGGGGGGTGGGGGGTGTCACACCATCACACACACACACACACGCGCCCCGGCTGGGTCAGCAGCGCCTCTGCTCGCTGCCCAGGCTGGGGGGCTGCAGGTCTATCCCTGTCATGAGCTGCACTAGGCTCTGCAGGGATTGGGGTGGGGGGGTTCGCTGGCCTTGGCAGC
>VXBJ01004962.1:0-161286 GCA_013400055.1 Nycticryphes semicollaris
GCGCGCGCGGGCGTCACAGTGCGCGCGGCCCCGCCTCCCACGCGCCACCGCCCTCCCGCCCAATGGCGGGCGCGTGCTGCCTCGGTCGGTGCCTCCCCGGTCTCTCCGGCGCGGTGGGGTGGCCAGGACCATCGTGGTCACGGTGAACCCTACAGACCTGTCGCGGTCCGCGGACGAGCCGGGCTTCGGTAGGCGGCGGCTGTGTGAGGGCTATCTCGCCCCGCTGGGCACCGAGGCAAGCGCGGCGGCCGGTTTTCCCCCCGGTCTGTGTGGTACTGCGGGGTCAGCGCGGGGGCCCAGCCCGCCAGGCCTTGCTCCCTGAAGGCTTCACCTTACCCCTCTAGTATCTCTACAAGAACTAAGCCAAAAAAGTTGTTGTAACCTTTCGCCAGGCCGGCATTCTCACCGCCCCACTGCCCGTGGATGGCAGGAGCGCTGAGGTAATCGTTCCTTGAAGAAGTAGAGCTTTTAATTAAGGGAGGGTCATGTAGAATTTCCTGTTCTTTCCTGTGTGATGCAAAATCCCCGTCTTACTCCGTGTGTAACCCTAGATCAGGATGATATGAAAGAAAAGGCATTTTCCTTTGAAATCCTGTTTCCTTCTACATGCATCCTCACAGAAGCTGCAGATACAGGGACTAACATTTGGAAACTTCAAGCTGACCTGATTAAAAAAATATATTGTGAATGCGTAATCAGTGTTAGCCCATCTGAAATAGAGGCATTTCCCACCCCTTGGAAATATGTAGCAGGTTTGAGGACACAGCTGCAATTGTCTTGTTTCCCCTCTTGGCATCTATCAGGCCTTGACTTCCTGCCTCCAGCTTCACCTGCCACAGCTCTGGCTTTTCACGTGCCTGACTGACTCATGGGTTTAAGCCCTTGGAAGTCTTTCTGTTGTTTTCAGAGGATTTTAGGTCAGGCAACAACAGTATTGCATAGGAGCTTTCCCAAGTGATGCCCCACGCTAGCAAAGCCAGAAATGTTGCCGGATTGCCAAAGGATTGTATTACAAAATCCATGGACATGAACAAAGTGCGTGTTTTAATCACATGCTGAGAGGCATAACTCTGACCTAGTAAGCATCCCTGTGTCAAATAATAGAGGTTAGGGGTTAAAATGCAAAAAGTGTTTATTTTCATTAGACTTGAAGGGGGCTGAATCACACTGGTTCAGACTTGCTTGAATAATTTTACTGCCCAACTCAGTATAAAGTTGCTGAATATAAAGAAAAGTATCTGATCTGAAATGAAATCTAGATCAATCAAATCTGAGAGAAAATGGATAATTCTCAATAATCCACATGAAAGTATTTATTTATGTGAGCTGTAATGTCATGAAATCAACAACCTAAACCACCATTTATGGAAATGGAATTCCCTGCTCTCCCAAGGTCCTTCCCGCTTCATTTAATACCCTCAGAAGTAAAGGGTATCTTGAATCTATTTTTGTGATTCAGGCTTCAGGATGAGAAGCAATGCTGTAGGACATATGTATGTTGCTTTAAGGACATGTGGATTAAATGGAATCCATTAAATGGATTTTCAGGTTTAAATACATGCATTTACAGGCATATTTAGGCATGTAAGTACAGTTACGGATATCTGCAAATTATTTTGTGCATAAACAGTTCCACATTGCGAACATTCCAGAAATCCTAGTGTTAGTAAAGTGTATCAGATCAAATTAATCCATTTTTTACGCATATTCTTCAGAAAACTTGCTGTGGTGTTTAAGACTCCCACTTTTCATTTAAGTTCAATTGAAAAAAAAAATGTCTAAACTTAATTATCATACATACAATATATAGGAAGATGACACCTGCTGGATATTTTGCAGTTTGCACTGCATAGTTTCAAATATAGATTAATAGGCCAAATTTAACTTCATCACACAAGTATACCTCTTCTGAATTCACTTCAGTTATATATATAAATTTATATAATTATATATATATAAAAATTTATATTTTTATATATATTTATAAATTTGTCATTATTTCTATGGTTAAATGCAGTCCCAACTTCTTTGTAAATTTGGGGTTTAAATCCTAAGTAAATTCATATTAATACACCTATATTTTTTTTTCTTAGTTTGGGACTTCTGCAATTTTCTTTTGTTCTTAAACTAATAGATTAATTAAGCAGAAAGCTCCTTTATTTGTCTAGATAGATTAATTGTTATGGGCAAATAGTCCTGAACTCCAAAGTCAAGGTTGTTCTACCTGTCATTGTGCCTGCGTGTACCTGACTTGGTAAACGTGCCGAGTGTCAAGCCTACACCCCAAGTCAAGGCAGCGCAGAACATGCACTGGGGAGTTGTTTCATAATAAATAAGGACTTCACACTCAAAAACGCTTTCCAAATAATTTTATACACCTCCTATATCAGGCTGTGGGTCAGAAAGTCACAGATGAGTTTATTTCAGTAACAAATATAGGTCACTGGAATTCTTTGATGTTTATATGGCAGAAGGTTGGGATTTTACTCTCAGTCATGTAAAATGATTTTGGAGGTTTTTTTTGAAGACTCGGAGTGGTCAAAATTCTCATATTTTTTTTCAAAAGCTATTAATGTTTTTCAATTTGAGTTTTTTAGAACAAGAGGAACTGCATAAATACAAATTATCAATTTCCATTATCATGGAAATCTGATGGTTTCCATGAACCACAGGTGTGTGAGCAGCATGCGCTGAAATTACTGGACAAAAAGCAATCTTTAGTATCTGATGGACTGGTAGAACTGCATACCCTCTACATCACTCTGCCAAGGCCCTGATGAGGGTCTGTGCCCGTGTATGATGGCTCCATCTCAAACCACTTTTTGGCAAAACAACTCCTGATTTTTTAAAACTCCTCCTTTTACTTATGTGTTCTCAGGAGCCCTTCAAGCCAAAGGCTTTATTGGATTAATGCCAGTGCTTATAATCAGACGTTACAAAATCACATGGTCTTGCAAAAGTCGCATTTTTATAAGTAAAAAGAATAAAAATGTGGTGAGGGTTTTAGAGTACTGGGTTGTTTTTTCAAACTACAAGATTGCGAAAAGGTTTAAATATACATGATACCTTTGCCTTGAAATACCACAAGTAAATTTAGCATGATACAATAATCATTAATTTTGTGAGAATGAAAACAGTTGGCTGTTAAGAAAAACAGTGCAAAATGTACATGTCAAAAATTCCCTTTAGTTTGCAATGAATGTAGCAATGCATTAATTATTTGAAAATTTCGTTTTTCCTTCCCAGATACCTTTTGTGATTAATCACCCAATATAATTTTGCATTACTTATACAAGAATAAAGCTCTGTACAGTGTATCTTTCATTTTGTCATAACAGCTTTGACATGACAAATCAGTAAGGATGTCTGTATTTTAGAACGAAACAAAACACAAGAATCATGAAAGGAAGCTGAAGTGGATTTTATTCTCCTGGGATGATCCTCTAGCATAAAAAAGACCAAGGCATCCGCATTATTGTAGAGGCCAAATATCAGTGTTTTATTAATGTAGGCTCTGCTGGATTCAGCTTGTGGGTGACACCCAGATGTGCGGTGGTGAGCTGCTCATCAGCTCCTGCAGAGGACAGCTTGTGTCATCAGTTCCGCCTGCCTCAACGCAGTGTTGGTGGCTTTGTCAGCGTGTGCACTAATAATGAGTTGCCAGTTAATGCAGATAGAGACCTGGACTTTCCTACATCTAACTTGTTCTGCCGGTCAGTACAGTTAGACTTTTGTATGTGGCACTTCCAACGTGGTACTTGCAAAATATTTAAAGTATTACTACTTAAGGTTCAAGGGAAATTATTTACTCTCACATTACTATTTTTATATTATAATTAAAGACATTGGTACTCTTTACCCAAGAATAGTTGATATCTGTGTCTTCTGAAGAGAAAAACAGTAAATCAAGGTAACATTTGAAAAGCTAAGAAAAAACCTGAAAATATTGTTAGTGACATAGGGACCTTTTCAATACATTAAGACTTTCCGTATAAAAATGGTTTTCTTTAAAACTAATTATTGTATTAAGTGTGGGGTTTTTCCCTTCTCTGCAGCTAAGTGCCATGGCCTTAGATAGCATTTCTCAAAAAAAAAAGCTCAGAAAGCAGAAAGCCATTTATTCATAGTAAACAGTTGACAAAATACATTTTAATAAGTTGCAAGAAAGATAACGATTTGTATTTCACATCTGAGTGAAGTGACAACGTGCGTAAGGTAGGAGTGTTCATTCTTTTTTCCCTCAGTGGAGGATGGCATTTTTTCGCTTGCTACTTGAAGAGAATGCTCACTGGGACAGTGTGCCCAGGTGGCCAAGAAGGCCAGCAGCATCCTGGCTTGTATCAGGAATAGCGTGGCCACCAGGAGTACGGAAGTGATCGTGCCTCTGTACTCAGCACTGGTGAGGCCTCACCTTGAGTACCCAGTTCTGGGCCCCTCACTACAAGGACATTGATGTGCTGGAGCGTGGCCAGAGGACAGCCACCAAGCTGATGAGGGGTTTAGAAAGCAAGTTCTATGAAGAGAGGCTGAGGGAACTGGGGGCATGTTTAGTTTGGAGATGAGGAGGCTGAGGGGAGACCTCATTGCCCTCTACAACTACCTGAAAGGAGGTTGTAGAGAGGTGAGTGTTGGCCTCTTCTTAGTGAATAATGACAGGACCAGAGGAAACGGTATGAAGTTATGGCAGGGGAGGTTTAGATTAGATATTAGGAAGAATTACTTTACTGAGAGGGTGGTCAGGTGCTGTAACGACCTGCCTAGGGGAGGTTGGGGAGTCACTGTCCCTGAAGGTATTTAAGATATGTGTAGATGTGGCACTTCAGAGCATGCTGGAGTACCTGAGATTGTTGGGAGTGGTGGTGGTTGTTATGGTGGGGTTTTTTTGTGTGTGAATGTGTTACAGGTTTTTTTGGTTGTTTGGGGTTTTTTGTTTGTTTTTGTTTGGTTTTGGTTTTTTTTGTTTATGGTTGGACTCAATGATCTCAAAGGTCCCTTCCAACCATGAAGATTCTGTAATCTGTGTGAGGAAGATCTCTTAGTTCTTTAGTTTTTCCCATATTCCTTTCATGACAAACTTTCTCCTATTCTTTAAATTGAAGACATGATTGCAAAGAAATGGGTTAGACCTTGCTGTTTATGGATTTAGAGTTTTCTATAAAATTGTCAAAGCTAGAGCTTTTAAGTTTTCCCTCCTGCGAAAAGCTGGCGTAAAGAGAACAAATTATATTAACAGTGGCATATTTATCTCATTTCCTAACTGTCACCAGCGTACTTAGCTAGGAGACAAGAACAGAAAGAGACACAGAATATGTCTAAGGACTGCAGCCCCCCTGCCCTTCCTGGTGTCTCTCTGGGTACTGAGAGATGTCCCCCCTCCTGCAGTACTTTCCCTGTGACGATAACAGAGTGGACACCACCATCACCATCCGTTTGTCAGGCAGAGCTCTGCTGCCACCCTCCTTAGAGCAGCACTCTCTTGTGGCTTTCTCGGCTCTAGTTCTCCCCTCTGCTTGGGCCTTTGGGAAATGCACGGCTTTAAGATCGCTCCTGATCCTTCACCTACACTGTTTTTTTTGTTATTTTGTTTTCCAAGCACTACATGGAGCAATGTCTGTCTTTCATAACTCGCCACACACACATTGTGACTTCTGCTGCAGTGGTTTGCCGCCTTCTCCAGAGCTGCAAACTCTGTATTCCAGACTTAAAGACTTCACTAAGCAAGCAAAAAAGAAAGAATGGTTCAAGATCCTTTTTTTTCTTTTATTACTTCCAAGTATGCCTTTTTCTCCTGCCATGATGTTTGATTTTTCAAGTGCATCTAGCTAGAGACAGGCAATATCGTGTAGTTGCCTGTTGGGTATCATACCCTTTCTTAATGGTTTTCCCCAATCCTGGTGTTATTCATTCACAGCAGAAAAGGCAGCAGACTTTGTAACAAAGTACAGCTCAGTAAAAATAATTCTAGCTGGTTAATGGAGTAAAATATATCTCAGGTATCTCAGAGCAGATGCTAGAAATTTGTCCTATTCACTATTTTTCTGGATTTTAATATTAGTTTCTGTTCTGTAGATATTCTTGGCTATTACTTCTTCTGAGCTCAATAGCTATTTGTTCACAGAAAAATGTGGCTTTGCTAGAAGAGGTGGGAAGCTGGAAAAGCCTGACAGCTGGTGCAGCTCATTTTTTCACATGCCAGAGAACAATTTAGAAACGGTATGCCTGATTGAGAAGGAGAAATAAAAATGATTGTGATAGTTTGTGTGGAGCAGATGGAAGAGCAAATGCTGCCATCATGGCCATTTCTCTGACCTCGGCCATGCTTTGTGTTACACGGCTGTAAACGTCATAAATAAAATGCAGGTGCAATGTTAATTTTTAACTTCATTAACGAGTATTTTCCCTTTGAAAGCACACATTAAATGTATTTAGCAGCTGTTAGCAGCTGTACTTATAGAACCTCGCTCTATATGTTGCTTTTTATAGCTAATGAAAGTATTTATACCTTGCACACAACTTCTTTTCCCCTTACGAGGCGATGCATGGCTGCATGCAGTGAGTTGTACAGCTCGAAGGCAAGATCTGGCTATTCTGATTCAATACACACAAAGCAGAGGCCTTGTAGAACTGTTTCTCTCAGATATTTAGCAGCATCTGGAATGTAATTGTAGAACCCCCGAGTTAGAAGCGAAATAAGAAGGAAGAAGGCAGATTCCTTCAACTCTGGGGCGCAGCATTCATTTTACTATTTGTACTACTTGGTTTGTGAAAGACAAAAGCAGAAAGAATCAGAATTGTACTGGCAAGTAGACATGCCACAGCAGAAAATGTGCTGTTCCCAAAAAACCCTGCTGAAAATCCCAGCTGGGGAAACATTAACCTCCCTGTCACGACTGGGCCAGAGCTGTCCTCTGCTTCTCAGGAGTTCTGAAACTGTATTCAGCGTTACCAAACAGTCTTGAGGTTCGTGCTCTGGTTGAGAGTCTCACTGAACTCCACCACCCATACAAATCATAGTGGAAAAGCTGGGTTTTCTGAAGTCACACACAGAACAGCCCTGCCGCTGGTTCCCCAGCCCTTGGCGTATGCGATCCCAAAGCGGAGCTACTGGGTAAGCTGTGGGCTACCACACTGAGCTCGTTCCTGATAACTGAAAATGGCTCACAGGCTTGAATTTTACTGTCAGTCACCAGTGACACTACTTCAAGCTAGTTAACACCAATTAGCTAATAGAAAACTAGTTAAAAACAATTGAAAGTGTCAGTTGCTCTGTACTGTATGTATTGTAGATTTTTAAATTATTATTAATGAAGCAGATTGGAAAGAATAATTTCCTGGTTTTAACTAAAATGACACATCTCTCTGGATGATTTCAGTCTTCAGAAGAGCTGATCTGGGAGATCCAGTGTTTGTTCACACACAACATGTGAGAGACAAAACCAGACAGTATCTGAAATTATACTGGAAACTACACCTGCCGTGGCAGAAGACGTGCTCTTCTTGGAACATCTTCAGCCATATGTTCGTAAGTCACTGAATCTGGTCTGCTAAAAGGCAGTTCATTAACTGTGACAAACTCTCATTAACCGTGCTCGAGGCTGGGTTAGGGGGATTAGTGTAATTCAGACTGCACATAGCTACTGTCCTGATGAGGGGGTGGTAGCACAGTTTTGTCCTGCATGAAGCAGAGTGTTAAGTGTTTTGTTGTGTAGTGCAAAAGAAGGTTCGGTGCAATGACCAGTCCAGGCTTTCTTCTCCCAGGGAAATCCAGACTTTTAGTACAAATGGTGATAAGCTTCATGGGCCTGATGCAGAAATCTGGACTCACATCCAGCAAACTTTTGCCTGATGTTGGAGCTGGACATCCAGGCAGCCTCACTTCCTCTCTTAATGGAGAGAAATAAGATCATTCAAAGGCATTTCAGCTCTTTGTTTTAGTCATCATCTGGAGATGCCTGGGGGAGGATTCCTCTCAGCTGACTGCTTTCTAAGAGCCTACTCCATGTTAACTATCCAGGCTTCCTGAGAAATCAGTGCAGACAGACAGTCTCAGACACTTTGGAGAGGTGGAATCCTTCTCCAGAGATGGCACCTTCTCATGGCCTATCCAGGGAAACTGAGTGGCTCCCAGCTCTTCACTTGACTTGAGCTGGGTGAGAGGAAGAGTACTGCTAGGGGCTGAATGGCACAGGTTCCATCAATGACCTAAGAAATGGCCTTGTCAATTTTTGGAGGCTGCTGAAACTGATTTTTTGCATGCTCATAAACGTAGTTCCAGTTCCCACTCTGTCCCTCTTAACTGCAAGTGATAGGGAACACAGATTTTCTGTTTTATGAACCAGTTTTATATTCTAAAACAGAAGAACTGAGAATATACAATTTCTGAGCTATTTATTTATTTATTTTAAAGACGCAATATAATTTGCATTGATAAGTATAATATGTATAATATGCATATAAGATGCAAATTCTATGCATATATTATAAAGATATCATGTGTACTACACTTGATATGCAGGTCAATGTCCTGTCATAACCTTTTCTCACTTTTCTCTCAAGTTCATTAATGCAGTGCAGTTTGTGAAGTGTTTTGATTTTTATCTGATTTCATTTTCCTACAGGATGGCTTTAACCTGGAAAAAAAAATCCTCATAATTCTGCTCTTGTGGGTCAGTCATAGACTTTAAAGGGAGTATTTATGAGCATGCAATCTCAATATCAACCAGCAATGAAATATCAACCAGCAGTTTTTGTACCTAAAATTACTCATGTTCTTCAGAAAGAGATTCAGCTTTGTTTTATAGATCGCGAGGAGCAAAGAATTGTTTTCAGAGTGTAATGTTTGACTTCTACACAAGGGTTGAGTCCTAGGTTGCAAATTCCTTGAAGCTTCCTAAGGTGATACCAAACTCAAGCATTGGCTTTGATTAGAGCCACGTCAAGTATTTGAACTGGAACCTGACACCACGTGAACTTTGCTCAGCCTCAGGTTCCACTCTGATATTGGTGGTTTTTAATAAATACTCATAAAACCATAACTCCAGTTTTGACCAACCTTGGTTTCCTATAAAAGCCACAGAAACTTGTGATTTAAATGTAAAAGCAACACAATAAGGACTCTTTTGATTGAATGTCTCCTTTGGACTTGGAATAAATGAAACTCAGGATATTTGCGAGTATGAAGATAGAGGAAAAATTCATGCAAATCCTTATGAATCAAGAGAGAGGGAGTTTTGCACAGCTTGAGAGCTAAATTCTTCTGTGATAGGGGAACTTTACATCCCAAAGCAAAATTTAATTCCAACCTGCTTGCTTGGTAGATTGCGTTAACAACTGAGGAAGCCCATTCCGTACAGACACTTCCAAGTGCCTTTCCAGCCAGCCACTGGATGCTCGGTGGCCTGGCCAGAAGATGGCAGGCGTGTTTTGTGGGAGGAAGGAAAGTGTGCCAAGCAGACAGGTATTCTGGTTGTAAGCATAAAATAATTCACAGTCAAGACTAAAAACGTTGATGTTATTTTCCTTATCCTGGTAATGGTGGCACCATAAGATAACACGAGATAACAAAGCCCACAATAATTTACAGCTGCATGTGTGCAGGGGAAGGGAAGAAGCACTTGGTGACACAGGCCCCTCTGACCCCACCAATGTGGGACGTGTTCCCGAGTGACACAGTACGGTGCCAGTCCTGCAGTTAGTGCCTGGCTCTGTCACGGCAGTTCTGAAAAAGCCACAGAAGAATCTCACAGAATTAGGTTACAAATATTAACCCAGCACCTCCCTGGCCTTTCTGACCCAGCAGCATCCACTCTCACAACTCGCCTTATGAAACTCTGGTGAATTATAATCTGCTGTTCATTCTTCGCTTGGATCTACTACTACTTCCCTTCTTTCCTTCCCTAACTTCTGCGTGGGGAGGGGAAGGGGTTAGGATGCAATGAATTGAGATCGTGCTTTACAGTCTGACACCTTCCCCTCTCAGTTGTCAAAGTCTGCCAATTTCTTCATCCTTTCTAGAACTGCAAGCACTCCTTTTACTTAGAAGCTGAGTAATTCTGCCTGGTGTTCCAGCCATTGGTAACTGGATAAAGCTCTCGGCTTATCAACTCATTTTTGAGTTGGCTAGGAGTGCAAATTTAGGAAAGCAAAGTACTTAAACTCCCTGTAGGGGCTGGACATTCAGTTTCTATAATAAAGCTCCTGTTCACTGAGCTGGCATTCCCCAGTGTGGAAAAAACTCTTGTGTTTGCAGAGAAAGCATCCAGATTGAAGCAATACATGTACCACTTAGAGCAGAACGCCGGCAAGTTCATAATGTCTCTGAACTTCAGGGACATCGCTCATAGTTTTGGACCAGAGCAGCAAGAAGTATGACTTTCTAGACTACTCCAGTTTAACAGAGAGCTGAATGGCAGGCAGTGGTTTTCCATTGTAGGCTTTAGTTGATCTTTCAGATATCCTGGGCACAGGCTACTGGTTCCCTCAAAGGTCAGGAGCGATGTTTTGAACGGAATTACATTTTGTACTGGACACGTGCGTAGGGAGCAAAGGACAGGGTTGTGAAGAGATGGTGTAGTTTTACATAGATATTTGTCAAAGGTTTCAAAGCCAGCCATGTACTGCTGTAGATGTACAGCTGAGATATCCTAGATGTGTGAAAAACTGAAGCTAAGGCATTGTTCTCCAGGACAGAATGACCTTCCTGTGTCACTGGAGGTGAGAACAACAGTGCTGAGGTAGCTTTGTGACGAGTTGCTGCTTGTGAGGAATCCAAGAGTCTTAAATTAAGAATTGGATTGATTGTGCCTGTGCATTTGCAACAGGAGATTCAAAGGAACAAAATGTTTCCCATTGCTGTGGACGTTTTTGGGGGGTGGTGCTGTGGGCTTCAATCTACATTTCAGCTGTGACCCACGCAGCCCCAGCCACAGGAGTGACTGTAGGTGATGGCAGAGAAGTCCTGTCTGAGTCTGAGTGCTGTTTGAGTGCTGCTAACGCTCTCAGTGGTGTCATTGGACCAGGTCACCCATGGGCTCACTTACAGACCAGAGAGAGAACAGATCCCTTGTAGGAAGTTCAGTTTTCAGTCATTGCTCAGGGCTGAGTCACTACTGCTGTCCAGAAACTCCAGCCTGAGCAACCACTTTGTTAACAGTGGAGCTAAAGAGCAGGGAAGGATTTTTGGGAAAGAGGGCTGATAAAACCAAACTAGAACATACCACACAGAGAGAAAAGGTGTAGGGTGTTTTTTCCCCCGTGCATTTTCATTATTGCTAAGACTGGCTTTGGATTTTCCAGTATTCAAAAGTGTATCTGGAAAGGGTACCAGAATGACAGATTTCTTTCATTTACTTGAAAATGCTGCAGCCTTATAAGAAGTTTCAAATATTCTTGCAAAAGATGGTGTTATACAAGAGATGGAAGATTAAAGTATGACCCCCTTGTTCGTATTACTTCATGTAAGAAAAGATTGATTGCTTTTAGTTAAAAGCACTACAGCATCCAACACAAAAGATATCCATATCCATACACCAGTTGATTTTTGGAGGAAAAAATGCCCAGTGGTGATCACAGTTTCTGCATTGTCTCCGAGGGCCGTAAAAAAGATGACATAACATGCATACATATATAGTATAAAGGGTTACTCAGTAAGTATGACAGAAAGCTTCCCATCTACAAAGGCAGCTCAGCACGAAGATGAGCTTCCTAGTGAGTTGTGGAAAATCTGCTAGTGACGTTTTTTATAACAGCAGGGTAGAGAAATAGCTAAAAAGAATATTCTTGATGCTTTTTACCTCAGTATAGCAAGAGTATGGATAGTCATTATTAATTTCAAATAATTTAGGATATTGCTATTTTGGATACTAGCAGATGGTGATGAACTGAATCAAAATTACTGTGAATACTTATTTTAATAACTTGCATCAGTGTATTGACTGAACATTCATAATCAACATCTACATAGAAAACGTTGGTGTGTTTCTAACATTTGTATTATGCCACTATGATCTGATCTATTCTGTTCTATTCTATTCTATTCTATTCTATTCTATTCTATTCTATTCTATTCTATTCTATTCCATTCCATTCCATTCCATTCCATTCCCCTACACAGCATTATTTCATGGTGCATTGAACTGGAAAAGGCAGCCTGCTGGAAAAAAACATCTGGAAGAAAAAAAATGTTTCCCTTTTAGTGGCTGGGCAGTTCTTCAGCTCAGTGTTTCCACCCAAGCCATGTGCCAGTACTGCTTTTGAAGAAACGTTCCTGGAATTGCAGCCTCAGTTTTCCCCAGATAAAAAAAATAAATAATAAATTCTGCAGTTACCAACTATGGAAAATATATTTGTCTGGCATCACAATTCTTACAAAAGGATCTTTAATTGCACTGCCAGCAAAAAATATGGTATATTCGCCTTTCTGAGAGCCCTTGGTCCCTATCCAGAGTCTGATTAAACAGGATTCAGTCCCTACTGCTGAGTGCTTTGAGAAACCTCTTCAAAGTTGTGATGGATGATTCCAGGAGCAGCTCTGGCTCCTGAATGCCCCCTGCTACTGTTCCCAGATGTTTTGGCCAGGGTGTCTGAAGCCTGGTCAACCATCTCTGAAATCCTTCCATTCCAAATAGATGATACAGAGTGCTCACACTGGCTCAGCACAGGATTTGGATCAGGCCATCTGGGGGCATTTTCTTGGTCAGTTTGAACTGGTGGAGTTCTGTGCTGCTGGAGAAATGGGTGGTCCCTTCTTTTATCTCCTGGCAACAGGGTTCAGTGGCCTCCCCTTATCCCAGCATGGAGCTCATGTGGCTGTACAGTGAGCCAGACTATGGACTGAGCATCCTTTTTTTTTTTTCCTAGATTAGTTTCCTGATTTGGATTATCACTTGAACACACGATTGCAGCTGCTGGCCTGAAGCAGAGGATGGGATCATGCACAAGAAGCAGGGGTAAGAAGACAGATCCACCTCATCCAGCAGTAGTGGACATCCTTTGAAAACTCGATTACACTGTTTTTCATCATCTATGTCTCAAAAACCTGCAGTTCACATATGACAAAGGTTGTTACTATCAATGCTAACAGCTTCAATAACTTCCTCATTACCTTTTTTTGTTCCTGGCAACTGTGAGATGAAAAAAAAAAACCCGTGAAATAGTCATAAAGGGAAGAAGAATGTGTGGATTATATGTAGTTTAATTATTCATAATCAACAAAACAAACTCCATCAGCAGCTGAAACAATAAAAGCTAAAGCACTTCCACAAAAAATTAACTGGAAGGAATTTTTTTTTGAGTCAGAATTGGATGTTTTAACAAAAGCAAAATATTGAGATAAAAAACCCCAACTCTGTAAACCCCGTGTAATCCCATTTGTTTAGGCTCTTCACAGGAGAAAACCAACAGTGTTATATGCTGTGACGGGCTCATTCTCTTACCCATGTAGGTGATAGGTGATCATGGGAGGAGGGGAAGAAAGCCATGGAAAGAGCTTGCATACATTAGACCTCAGAGTAATGCATCTGACTATCAAGGATTGAGTGGCCCATCCCATTTGCCTTTTTTTTTTTTTCCCCCCAGAAGCCAGTTTAAAAACAGAAACTGCTACAACTGGAATGCTTTTTCTTCTTGTGGTAGAAGAAAACATCTGTACAAATTATAAATGTGCCAGTGAAAAATGATTCGTAGGTAGGTGTGTGTGTGAACTTTGCATAGGCCAAAGCCAAATTAATCTCTAGAAAGAACAAATAATTGTAGCCATTGTCCAAAGCCTGTTGTACAGGGACCACCCAGAGTGTTGGTATTGTTTCGTCCTTGTTCAGGGTTCTTGGAGCCATTTTGAACCACCCATTCCTGTTCCTGCCAAGTTATGTTGCCAAATTTAATCAATATTCTGTTTCAGGAATGTCAAGACTCAGCAACTGGCATAATACTCTGTTTTTACCTTTTTCTCTTTCAGTTTTCATGTATTGGAATAACATCCAGATTTTATATAATGGAATAACCTTTGTCCATACAGCTAAATTATCAGCTGTCTTCATATCATTGAGCTCAGTGGAATTAAGGAAACTTGCTGAGTCAATGGCAAATGGGGAAAGTTTCTACAGAACTGGCACTGTTTCTGTTTAATGACACAAAATCAAGAAGAGCTGTCTAAATCGAAATTATTTTCTTCAACTTTCAAGAGAAAGTAAGAACTGTCATTTTCTTCTACTGTAACAGCAAGTATTTCATTGGTAACAGTAATCTGTGTCTGTTCTAGGAATACTGTGGCCTGTGCTGCAGGGTCTGCAAACACTGCTTGCTCCCTTCAGACGGACGCTACCTGGGGGTGATTCCACCCAAGTCATGGGAGTTCAGCCATGACTGAACCGAGGGATAGGATTTACAGCTTTTGTATTTGAAGTAAAGTCCAAGAGGACTTTATGTCTCTGATCACAGTGTCCTCAACATTATAGTGGCAGGTGCCAAGCACTACTTAAGCAAGACATAAATATTTGCCTAAGAGAAGCTGGTTTTCTTACCTGTGGTAGTCCTGAGCCATCAGTGCTCATGCTGGCTGATGGAAACATCACAGCTTGTAAGAGATTCCTTGGTGTTCTGATAAATCGCCTGCTACAAGCCTGTTGTGTTCTTCAGTCAGTCATCCCTCACTGCCTGCCATCGTGGTCGTCACTCCAGTTACTATCAAATCTTAGCACTTTTTAAAAGAAGGAATCAAAAATATTTGTGTACTGTACCTGTAAAAAATAATCAGATTTGAAAGCATTTTCTTTTGTAGCTCCCATATTGTTCTATGCTCTCCTTTCTCCATTGCACTTAATATAACTATACTTTTTTAAAGGTACAGTATATGTAGTGCATCTTTCTGTAGAATCCAGGATGCATATTGCGAGCTGTCTAATAGTTGTAACACTCAGTGGAATTGGGAAATTGCAAATCATATAAACCTGGCCTGGATAAAGGTGTTAACCAATGACACACTGAGAATGTTCTTGGGTTGGACTACGGGGATTAAATACCGTGAGCTGATTATGCTAATTTTCTTCATCTCTTAATGTCTTTGGATTGCTTCATTGAAGTTGAAAGAAAAAATTCCAGTGATTTATGTGGAGACATTTTTTCACCCTTCATTTCCCAGAAAAGTTACCATTTATCTGGTAAGTAGAGCAAGTATCTGCACATGATAGGATGTGCTACATGGAGCTGGTTTTGGCTGTAACCAGCAACTGCTACGAGGTTTAATACACTAACCCTTGCTTTCTAGCACCAGATACCTGGCAGCTTTTCCCCTGTTAGGTTAGAGAAACAAAGTGAGTCATTTGCTCTCCTTGCCTCTGTGCCATTTCCCATTCAGGCCGTTTTCAAACTCATCTAGTTTTCACATTATTTAAGCAATTAGCCATATGAAATCTCTTGTTCTCACTTCCCTTCCCTGTAAAGTAATATTCCACCAGGTAAGTCCATTAAGTTCGCGTTCTGGGATACATTATCGCCTCTGCTGCCATGGACACAGAAAGGTGGTTGGAGCAAGGACCAATTTGCTGTTGCCTAAATGGCCCCCACTTCCATGTGTGCTTAGACATCATTAGAGATGATAAATAAGGTAATGAAATAAGCTGAGCTGTAACCAGAGAAAGAAAACCTCCTTCCTTAGCTGTTAGCTGCTTTTTACCCTCCTCTTTAATCTTCCCTTCTGTGAAGCAGGAAGATCAGCTTAAGCAAGCAGTTACAGCAAGAGGCGGGAGCCAGCAGGGTTTTAGGATTCATTTAAGTCATAATGGGCTATTGAAAGTGGTTGCTGAGCCTCAAACAATCACTTTAAGAAGACACACTCCCGTAGCTGAGTGCAAGGCGTAACATCTCAGTCCCTTGAAGTAATGGGGATTTTGTACCTGAATTCACCGGGGCAGGATTTTTTGTGCTAATGCTTCTTTCCAGTCCTACCACTTGTTTTGCCTGCTGGAGTCAGTTGGCATGGGCTTCTCGGGAAGGTGCTTCTCCTGCGGGAGGATGAGAGAGTTGCAGCAGCAGCAGCAGCTTTGTTACTTCCTGGTGTGGTGTGGTTTCCATGTCACTTGATGGATGTCACCCTTTGGGGCCCTCTTCCCCATCTCCAGCATAAGGGCAGCACATCTGAACGGTGCCTCTCACCCATCCTCTTCGTTAACTCATCAGGTGTTGCAAAAACTGTGATGGCTGCAGATTATTGGCTCACCTTAATTTACCACGGACGGCTTTGTCGGAGAGTATCACCTGGCAGCTCCACCCCTGCCACAGCTACTCTCCTCCCTAATGTAACGTGTTCAAGTTCCTCCATTGCTTTCCTAGAAAAAAAGTAGAAAACCACTTTAAGTAGAAAGAATAAATCCTTGAGGTTACTTTTAAACCGTTTGAGCTGCTAATACTGGATCACTGACATAGACACTGGAGTTTCATGGCAGATAATAGAAGAGATTTGGAGTGACCTCATTTAGTGTGGGATATTTCTGCCAGTAAACAAGCAGGAGCACATTCCACCCATTTAGAATCTGTAAAACTGAATGTCCACAGCAAAGGCTGAGAAAACTGCTTTCTTCTTTCCCCACAGGGATGTCCTAAAAACAAATAGGAACTAAGGTGAAACTTAAAAGTCTCATTTCCACGTATAACCAAAATTCCTCTTTTGCCTTGGAATTCACGGGATGTGCTAATGAATCCTGTGACATCATAAACTAAATCTGAACGAATGCATTTTTATGGGATCTTTCTGGTTCTGAGAAAAGCCCACTAAAAATTTTGGCAGTAACAGTCCAATTTTTGAATAGATTCCAGTGCAAGGAAATGTAGAGAACAGCAAGTCTGAATCCAGCACACAGGGGTAATTAATAAGCTTGTGAACTTGGTAATTGATCAAAGCTTCACAAAGGTGTACTGTTCCTTTCAGCACACTATGCACAGTAAAGTGATTATCTCAAAATGAAGAGTGTTTGAAGACAGTTAATGGTAAAGATGTCATGAACCTTCAGAGGAGAATATTGACAGTAGGTTTCACTCCCCCTCATCATGTTCCCTCCTCCAGAACTAGCAAAAATAACATGAAATGTCAAGCACAACATCAAAATAATTCAAGGGTAATCTGCTCTTCCTAAAATATGTGTAGCCACAGAAAATATCAATTTATGTATTATTGCCCACAAACGTGTCTGGCTGACCATGCATGCAAGGGATTTCTAAACCCAGGTGTTTCTCTTGATGCTGCAGGGCAGAAGCCTGAGTGGAACAAGTCATCGGAGAAAGGCCCTGCTGTCCTGGTGGAGTTTCTTCTTTCAGATTCAGTTCTGAGGCTTGAATTGTAAGAATGAAAACACAAAAGTAATTGGGATAGTTAGTGAATGTGGGAGGAAGGGGAAACGGAAGCTAATGGGGCATCCTGCAGGGCTGTGGAGAGTAAGAAATTGGCTATTACTGAAGGTGATAGTGAAAAGGAAGTGTTCCAAAAAAGGAACAAACAAGTAACACCCAGTTTAGAAAGTGTGGGTGGCAGGAAGAACAGTGACACCATTAGTCACAGATGAACGAAGGGAGGGGACAGGTATGTTGGGAGAGATGCTGAGCTCAGTCACTACTGCACTGTGCGCCACGCAAAGAAAATTGTCTTCATTCATGGCCTTCAGAGGAGTTTCCCTATGGTTTACACATGCCCAGTGGAGTTATACAGCAGGAACAGATGAAATTGGGATAAGGTCAAACAAAAGCTAGTATCAGTACATATTTCATTATATTATAGTGTGGTATATGAATATATTTTTGCTGCTGGATGACACGATGAAACAACTGAGCTGGTAAAAGCTAAATATTTCTGTGGATGGGGATTCGGACATGGATATGAGTGAATATGAAAAACAGATATGAACCTTTATATTGCAGGAGATGAGGAAATTATTAATGGCACATGGTTAAGAAGACATCTGTCCTTTTCCTGTTGTTCCCTAATGTCTTTCTCAGTGATAACAATCAGATACTGGACAAGATAATCAAGCATCTGACTGGCATACCCTGATTTGGTACAATTTAAAGTCTCAAATCTGTTTTTAAATCCATACAACTGATTTTTCATTTAAATTAATTATTTTTGCAAGTTTATCAAGTAATGCAAACTTTCAAGTTTCCTATTTTGAGTGATTGCACGAAGAGCTACGTGTTTTCATGGGCCAACGTAACTTTAATTTGGAATTGAAGAGGAACATAGAGACCTGGCAGTTTGGAAATGCAATTTTACAGGCAGGTCATTGCATCTGAGCTTGTGATTTTTAGCTGTAGTGAAATGTCAATATCAGTATGCAGAAGCATTCGCTCCCTGTGAAATGATGTAGATTGCTCCAACATCTGTGGAGGAAATGATCTTCAGAGCTTTGTGGTCTACAAATCACCATCATGTGACTATGCAAAAATAACCCTGTGGAAAATCTCTATTAAGAGTAAGGAGCACATGTTCTTTCTCTCCAAGAACTCCCTCATTTTTATCATAGACAGACCAAATGCCAGATGAAGAAGAGATCTTTAACTGGGGGAAAGAAGAAGGGAATTCCCAAACTTTCTTTCAGCAAAAAGCCTGGCTGTAAATGTTACTCTATGGTATGTTCTGCTCCTTTGTGTTGTCTGTAAATAAGTGTTTTCTGTGGAGAGGGCTTGGTTTTCAGTATTATGATTTTCCTGTACTGAAGAACATGTACAGAAGCTGCTCCTCATTTGCCTGTATCTGCCCTAAGCTCGTATGGGATTGATTTTGTATTCTCCCCAATGGAAACCATAACAAGCCTAAAAATGAATGAAATTCTTAAAATGCATTCCTCTCTGTCACCCTTTCTCCCAAAGCTTTGGTTTTCCTTGCTGGGCTCTGCTATGTGAGAGCTACCCTTCATCTGCCTCCGGAAGGAGCTGTGTTTTGAGGAAAGCCCTGCTGAGTTTAGTTGGATGGCTGCCTGGAGATGGGCTTTGGATCTAAATTTGCTACAGGATTCTGAGTAACCAGCTGAGAGGGGCTATTTCAGCAAAGAGGTAGAGTTCACATTGCTAATGAGACCATATTTAGCGTGCACTGATAACTCCCGCATGGCTGAAACAAATCTGGCCCTCCCCAAGAATGGTAGAGAGGACTTCCCAGTACTTGATCATTGTCCGAGATAGTATTTTAACTGGTATGTATATACACAGGTAGATGAAAGGAGATGTGTGTAGTGCATCAATATTTGTTACTAACAGTAGTTTATACTGATACATCTCTTTTACTATGGAGAGGTGGTGGCCTCTAGCGGTCTCTGTGTAGGACTATGGCAAACCTGAGACTTCAGGGCAGATGCAATTGCTGCTCACAGTGTTTGAAAACCTACTGCACACTGGGGAGATGCTTTCTCACTTTTAAACTCGGTTGAAGCTATTGTGTAGACAAAGCTCTAGGTGGCTTGGACTTTTTTTTACCAAAATTTTTAAAGCCATTTATAGAAGGCTTTAAAGCTAATTTGAGCTGCTTGGATCAGGCAGCGTTACTTCAATAGCTTTAAAAACTGGATTAGCTGAAATACTTTCAAACCTGGCTTGAATTTTTCACGTTATGGTAGATTATCCAAGTAAGGAATGTCTAACATTTCTTCTGATCCTGTATGGGAATCCCCTGTGTTTGATGATGTGACAGGATGTGTGGCTGCGTGCCCATGGCAGGGCTGTCGATCTGTCCAGTGGGTCTGAGGCTGGGCTGTGTGCTGGTGTGGCAGATCACACAAGGAGGTAAGTCTGCATCCAGCTGAGGGCTTTGGCTTCTGGAATGGCTCCCCAGCACAGGGCACTGCTGGGAAACGGCCTACAGCTGCTGAGGAGAGTGGGTCACTGGTCCCCACACAGAATCTGCACCTGGTAAAGAGAGCTAAGATGCAGCTGGGAAAGGGATCACAGCACCTGGTGGATGGGATCGGAGCAGGAGAGAGTCCATGCAGCTGTAACAGCAAGCACCTGACCTAGAAGAACGACAGCAGAGGATGATGAAGAGGGAATCAAATGAGTAAGTCTCACATGTGGTGCATGAGACTGGGCAGGTCTTAAATCAGTGACTCACTATTAGTGTCTTTGTTGCTTGTAAAAATAAAGGGGAAGCACCACTGTCTAGTGAGAATTAATTCACTGATGTTTACCTGCCTCTTTAGAAGCACAAAGTGCTACAAAAATGTGTTATTGGAACGGCAAGGTGAAAATTTACCTGTGAATCCTTGGTCGCTGTGTGTTCTTGTCTAGTGGTTTCTGTATCAGGGTTATTGATAGGATGGTCAATGCCAGACTTCTCTGGCACAAAGCTCTCGGAGCCAGGGCCTTATTCCCTCGCAATGGTTGCAGCAGCTGCAGCAATCACACTTCTGTGGGTATTCTGAACCAGGAAGACAAATTAAAAAGTAGTGCTGGTAATTTAATCCTTGCAGATGATTATGCATTACATTCTCATCAATATGTATGTTCTTCCATACTTCTACCCATCTATTTCTATGTGATTGGATCCTTATAGAATCTATATACTAAGCCATTTTTCTTTCTTTAATTCTAGGATTATAAAGGAATCCTACATAGGCTGTAATTTTTCTTGGATTGTTACATCTGCTATTGAGCAATTCCCTTCCTGATGATTTCCTGAGAATGGGATGGAAAAAAGAGAAGTTTCAGTCCGATCTTCTAGGACAAGAGAGAACACGCCTAGAGGGAAAGTGCGTACGCAAGTAGAATTCAAAACAAGTTCTGTAACATATTTTGTACCTAATTTCATATTTTATGTGAGACTATGCAAATTTCTAGATGATCCTGGCTGATGGTGTTATAGCTGCATAGAGCTCTCTCTTAAGAGCTTATGAAGATTTGATTTTTTTCTCAATTAGATTCTTGGCCCTTAAATTTTCTTTTACAATAAGATCCTTTTTGTTGGACAGTAGGAGAGTAATCAGGCTTTTAAAGGGTGGAGATTTCATTTCCCTGAATTGTATAGATGTTTTGCATTGTTAAGGTGGTTTAAAGGAGCCTTATCATAATTTTAAAAATCAAGTCTTTGATTTTGTTTTTGTCAAACACTAGCAGTATATGTGGCAGAAGGTTAATTTCAGTATTTAAGTCTTAGATCTGCATTTAAGATCAAATGCATTCAGAGATCCATTAAGACAGAAAGTTTAATTATCTAGACAGTTTGGCAATTCGTTATAGTTTGTTCAAAACACTTCTAGAAACCTTAATTTACTCATTTGAATTTAAACAATATATACAACCAGAGCTGTGAAGTCAAAATTCACACGTGAACTATCAGGTAACTCTGTAAGTTCTTGACCTTCACACGAGAGTACACACAACCCTAATTTCCTGGTGTCTCAGTTGCTCTCAGATCTTCAGATGTGTTGAGGATCCCCCTAATGTCATTTGAAGCTGATGAGACCAGTAACACTCAGGTTTGCAAGTTGTGTGCAAGCAGTTTCAAGATCTCCCCACTATATAATAAAACTCTTGTCTTGGCAAATGCTAATAGTTTTAATACAATTATTGTGATACAGCAGAGTGGGGATTTTGAGAGATCAAGTCTAAAGTTTACACCATAGTCTCTATTTTTGGCTTAATATGTAAATTTCTAGTCATTGTGACTGTGGTATAAGCCTTGAAAACATTAACAGAATGTAATTTACATGCTCCAAACTCCCAAAGAATAATTAAAACCCCATAAACTAGAAAGTGTTTTGTAAAGAAGCAGCAGTACTGTCTAAGCAAAGCTCTGATTTGGATGCAGGCCGTGGGCTCATTTTAAAGCGTCCAGTGTCTTCCACATATTGAACCTAAGCAAGAGCTGTAGGTAAGTGAGAAATGGCTAACAGAGATTGGACCAAAATAAAAAAACTATGGAAGTATTTTGATGCTGATTCTCTGAAGTTATTCTCAGTTTATAGATGTGTTAACAATTTCCTCTTCCTGTTTTCTACCCTCAAAATCCTTTACATGTGGTTATAGATCCCTTTGGCCAGCCATGCTTTGGTAATGGAATTGCCCAGCCATGGAAAAGCAACAACTGCCACTGAGTGTGTTGTGGAAAACCAAAGGCAATTTCTACTGTTGGGAATCCAATATTCTCCTGTTCTGAAACTCTTCACATGTGTTTTGTGGGGTCTGATACACAATTTACAAATGCCAATTTACTAAATAATGTCCTTGTTCATAACTAGACTGCAGATTGCTGCTGCTGAAAAATTTTGTGTCATATCCGGATTTGATGGGTCATGTGTTAAAGTCTCAAATCTCAAGTTCACTGGAACTTGAGTGTTTTTTTTTTTTAAAGAGAGCCCAGTAAGCTTAGAAAATTGCAAAAAAAAGAAGAGGTGTTAAACACAATGAACACAACTGAACAGAGAGTGCATGTTTTTGGTCATACATATGCAAGGGTTGGCTCTTTATATAATGAGGTGATTAACTTGCATGTGGGAGAGACAGAGATCTGGAAGAACTGTGTTGTGATGACTGGCGTTACCACCACTGTGTTACTCATCGTTTCTTTTGCTTATAGCCGCTCTGAGAGCAAAACTTTTGCTCGTGACTCCACTTAGGTTTCTAAGTGGCACTGCAATCTCCAGTTTGGAGAATGCTGTCTCCCTAATATGTCTACAGATGAACATTTGCCTTGGGTCCTTAGCATCATGTCTGCATCACCACCTATTTTTGTCAAGCACAATGTGCTTTTAAACTCTCCACGGGAATAATTCTGTAAACCACTTAAAAATCACACTTGTAAGTGGCAACACAGCAGAAAATAACAGTGCTTGCTATCACCAAATAGCTCCTATGGTGCGTCATGACTAGAAGCTTCTAGAAAAGTAGTTGTTTCTCCCTCAATTATAGTTCAAATACAAAGGCTTATTAACATGTTTTCTGGCTAAAATATACAGTATTCCGAAAACACGTTTCTTGTTCTTCGGATAGCAATTTGTATTGACAAGTGAAGTTTGTATTCTGAATTAATTTGAGAGTAAAGAGTGCAAAAGAACAGGATAAACCCAGATTAAGTTAGTCTGGATTGTGGGATCTACCTTCTGCCGCCTGTCCAGTAAAAGAGGCAGGATCCCTGGTTCTGCACAAATGGCCAGACTGACTGAAATCCATGCACTGAGCCTGCATCCTGCTGTCCCGTGGATTTATTTCCTGCTGGAGAGCAAGTGCTCTGGTTTAAAATCCTACCTAGAGATTGCAGCAGAAGCAGCAGAGTAAGGAGACATGAAGTAGAATCTGAGGAAAAGAGTATCTGTGCTGTAAAATGGTTTTGAGTAATACACATCTGCTAAAGTGGATGCATCTGGAAATTAAGCATTTAAGCCACAGTCACTTCCAGTTCCCTTTACGGTCTGTGCTGAAAACCAGGCGTGGGTAGAGGGTGATTAAGCTCATCCCCAGACAGGCCTCTAAGGTAAATCAGGTGAGTTGCCCTCTGCATCCCTTCCTGTCTATGCTGGGAGCCCAGACACCTACACTGTAGGTGCCAGCAAAGATATCTAAAAAGTTAGATGTCTAAATCTGGACTGGTTGCTCTCATCTCTATAGTCCATGGAAATCTGCAGCTGAGGCAGTGAAGCCCAGGAGGGGAGCTACAGCTCAGCCAGGCTAAGGAGGCTGACAGGAAGCTGACAAGGGCAACCCAGTCAAAACTGTAAAAGTTGATGTTGTTGATCCAGATCACGTAGGCTTCAGGGAGTAAGAGGCAAACATCCAAGAGGCAGCACAAAGCTGAAATGCAAGAAACAGATGACCCAGCATGCCTAGCAGAGATCACTGAGGTCTGGGCAATACTGAAGCTCAGTAATAAAACAAAATCGATAGCTTCTTGGATTACAAAGCTGTAAAGAAAACAGGCAGGACAGCCTCTGGCTGCCCTTGCTATGGGCAAGCAGTCTTAAATGGTGAGGAGCACTGGTGGGGGCAAAGTCTTTGGAACAAAAGATCTTTATCTCTTGTAATTGTGCAAGTATATAAAAAGACAGTGGAATCAAACAAACAAAGAAACAAAAATAGAAATATAAACTCATGGTTCATTTTCCTGTTAGCAGGAAAATAGCGACACTATAAACTGAACAGTTATGGGGTGTTACAGTGGGTGACAGAAGTGTCAGAGCTCCACTGAGCCTGTTTACCTTCAGGCACCTCAAAGTCTGGCTCTAACCCTCTGTTGACCAGATACAATTATCTGTGTAACACAGAAATTCCCATAAAGGTAATGTATTCCCTCCCCATCTGTTTTTTCTTTTAACAGAAAAATCTTCTTGGAAAGAATTTCTGTGTGGTATTAAAGTACTCAAGGGAAAAGGGTCAATAAATCAATAAACTTGTTTTCAGATGTTGTAACACCTTTTGTGCCTACGTGTATATTCTGTGTATTTATTCAACTCATCTTTGAAAATAAATGAGTTTAAAGAGCCTTTGCTGTGGGTAGAGAGCAAAAGAGAAAAAAATCATAGCTTATTGCTTGGGTAATAAATAGACTCAAAGCTGGTCTGCCATTTGAGGCCAGTATCTAGTGGAGTCCCTCAAAGATCAGTACTGGGACCAGTACTATTCAATATATTCATCAGCGACTTGGATGAGGGAGTAGAGTGCACTATCAGCAAGTTTGCTGATGACACAAAACTGGGAGGAGTGAGTGACACACCAGAAGGCCGTGCTGCCATCCAGTGAGACCTGGACAGGCTGGAGAGTTGGGTGGGGGGAAGTTTAATGAAATATAACAAGGGCAAGTGTAGAGTCTTGAATCTGGGCAAGGTACCAGTATAGATTGGGAAATGATCTGTTGGAGAACAGTGTAGGGGAAATGGACCTGGGGGTCCTGGTGGACAGCAGGATGACCATGAGCCAGCACTGTGCCNTTCACAGTGAGGGTGACAGAACACTGGAACGGGCTGCCCAGAGAGGTTGTGGAGTCTCCTTCTCTGGAGACATTCAAAACCTGCCTGGACGTGTTCCTGTGTGACCTGATCTAGGTGTTCCTGCTCTGGCAGGGGGATTGGACTAGATGATCTTTCAAGGTCCCTTCCAATCCCTGATATTCTGTGATTCTGTGATTTTTTTCTTTAAAAAATCAAAGCAATGATCAATTCAGCCACCCCAAACAGTGGCACTTCTCTGTCCGAGAGCACATGGGTGGCTTTATTCAGCACTGCGTTCTTCCACGGGTTATCAAGGTGCTGAAAAATTCACATCTGTTACAAGCAGTTCCAAAGCAAGGTAAATCCTTGGGTTTCACAGGTGAGATACAGACGAGTGGCAGCAACCATTCCCCTTTATTACACAGGACTATTTGCTGGTGTATCCACTCTGACGTCTTCCAAACAAATAGCTTAGGACACGAGAGAGGGCAGAAACACTGGTTTTGACATTGTTCAAGCAGCCTCTTCTCCCTCTGCTTCACCAATCTCATCTTTGACAGTAGTTGGTATTTTCCCTTTGCCTCAAGAGAAGAAACCCCACAGCAGGTTAAGGACGGAATAACCTACTCTCCATATAAAGTGGGTTATGGTTGAAGTTTGGCTTCAGTCCTGACTCTGAATGTTCACTCTCCTTGCCAACTTCTTCACACGTAATTTTCACAACCGTTCTGCTACGTGTCTCACTTTGTTCTGCCTCTTCTTTAGCTCAAAGCATTTTCTTAAACAGCTGGCAGAGGACGGGTTTCATACTCCGCATGTTGGTTTATAGCAGTGCTCTCAGCAACAGCACGGGGCAAAAATAAAGGGTGAGAGTGGACCTCGAGAGAACACGGGGAATGGAGCCAAAATCACTGCCCAAACCCTCCCGCTTTGCTACAATGAGTATTGGCAGTTTCCCGCCCCCGCCTGCGAGCTTAGGAGGAGAATCCCATCTGTTGGCTGCTTGTCCAGGTCTCCTGGATAAGACTGGTATATCCAAATTGTGGGAACGGAACCAGGTTCTTTCTTCTGTTCATTGAGAAAACATATTAATTATTACAGTTATCACCTAAAATACTAAAACATAGCAGGTACTACCTTTTGCAGAGCACATGCTAATATTGTAAAATAAGGGCAACAGTCACACCTTTCTTGGAACAGCTGGGCATGGGCTTCACTGGGATCATTTTGAATCTAGTGCCAGGGCAAGACTTCATACCTTGCTCCTCGTAAATTCTGTTTTATGCACACCATGGTAGAGCAAGGGCACTCACGGGGATTGCCACTGGTGAACCCTGGGTAACGGTGGGGCAGCGCAACAGTCTCTGGCTCTGTACCCACAGCTACTGCTGACTGTTGAGGTTGTTCCCATTTCCTTACAAAATGAGGTTGTTCAGCAACGGGCTCAGGCTGCAGTACCCGCCCAGTCCTTGCAAAGCTGTGACTTTGGGTCATTACTGATTTATTTCACATTTGCAGCTGCTTTTCTGGAGGTGAAGGGGTTTCTCTTTGCAAAGACTCTCCAGTTGCTTCCTCCCACAGTCCCACTGACAGGAGGTTGAATACAACACTAAACCCAGTCGGCTGGAGTTACTCATCACTACTTTATCTGCACAGGAGACCCCCATGCAGGCAGAACATGCATATTCAATTCTTCTCTGTAGGTGGCAAGTTTACTAAAAAAGCTCTCTAGCTTGTGACTATTATTCTTAGCAAGTTCATTTATTTGCTTATTGCTAAGGGAAAGAGGAATTAAGAATTTCATTTTTTTTAATTTTCATTCATCTGTATAGAAATTAAGTGGTTAATTAAAAACAAAACCACCATAACATAAAAACGTGTTAAAAACACCATTTAGCTTGACAATGGCTTTAGCATTTGACAGTCACTTGCACACTCGGGACATGCCTATATCCATGTAGTTATTATCAACGGCCTTTTCTTTCCATTGATGAATGAAATATTAGTGTAAATTATCATCAGGGTCTTACACACCATCTGTTTCTGCCCCTCCTTCCTTTTCACCTCTCTGTTATTGTACATCTATTTATTTTAAATAGATTTACATATCCTATATAAAAAATAAAATAAATAGGGCACCTGGTATGCAACAGAACTTTTTAAGATCTCGTTGGAACAGTGCAAGTGGAAGTGAAATTTAAATAGATAGTCATTAAAAATTCACTGCCACTCTCCTAATGAATTAATCAAGCAGTTAAATCTGCACAACAGCTATTCAGCGGGAAAGTTCTAAATGTGGATTCTAATCTATTCTGATTATTGATTTAGTTTTTTAATTTGAAGGGACATAGGCACGTGGCCCTGCTGAAAAATGAGGTTGTTTGCTGGTTTAGGAGACTCTCAAGCTTCCAGACAATAAGGATGCAAATAATTTTACAGTAGCACGTTGAAGTCTTTTGGCAGTTCACACCTGCTTTTCTTCCTTCTTGAAAACTATCCATGGGATAGAATCAGTTAATTGATCTCCATCCTAATTTGTATTCACAGAACTCAATATATCATGTGACTTCTAAAATGGAATTTTTCAACTGAGGCAAGGCTATGAAATCTTAGAGTTATACAGAGAGCCTGTGACATTATCACGGGATATAATCATATTTGCTTTTGTACAACAAGGCAGCTTCAAATAGGAAGCTATTTATCAATGAGTGAGTACATGGAGACTGAAAATCTGGCACTGGGGACCTCAGTAGGAGGTATTTAGCCTGCCATGGGTACTGAAGGAAACTATGGGAAGATGAAGTCCCAACATGCTTTCCCAACAGACCTCAAGGAAAGGGGAAGAAGGATTTTCAAATACACAGCCAGCCCCATGAGAAAAAAATTATTTATCATATATATCATATCATATTTGTCATATCCACTGTGATTTCAGGGGTGAAAAGTGGTAAAGAATTGCAGGGAAGGCAAGAAACTAAAGAAAAGTAGAAAGGAGAATGCAGCAGCTATTTTTTCTAAAGATTTACCAGAGAGGAAGATGTTTCATTACACTGTTGCACTTCTTCAAGGAGCTAAGGAGGTTTACCAGCTTCTACAAGAATCTCTCTCTGCTGGCATTGGGAGAATAACATTTACTTTAAACCTGGACATTATTTCGTTTCAATCTTTCTTTCGCTCTGCGCTTTGTGCAGTTGCTGCTATAACACTCCAACAGCCATTTCACAAAGCGAGGCAAGGAGATACGAGAGTTTGGGGCATGGCTTAAAGGAACCCCTCCCTCTTCATTCCACCATTGGCCTGAAAAGGAGCGTTATCTACAGAGGGACTGAACACCACTGAAATCCTGGGAAATACATTTGGATACTGCATGGCTGGGACTTGAACGTAACATACGTACTTCAGGCTTACGCATGGATTCTCCAGGAGCCTAAAGCTAAAACCTGTATGTTGAAGAGAAGGAAGGCAGGACTGGACAAACAAATTGCATGCTCAAGTGGAAGGCAGGTTGCTTGAGGATGCGCTTGGTTCTCGTTGGAGAAAGGCAAAAGGGTTGAGTATTGGAGCTGGAGGACTTTCAGCAGGGTTGGCAAGAATTATTTAAGCTGGAGAAAGAGGGAACTAGCAAGGAGTGAGAGTGGACTGGTGAAAGCCTCCAAAAAGCAGCCATAGGACCGTTTATAGTAATAGACTGGGAACGACCAGGATAAGTTAGCAGGATAACATGGGTGTAAGACTCATGGAGTAGAAAGTGAGAAAGAAAGCAACCAGTGAAGAGGAAAAAGAAGGAAAACAGAGAAATCTGTGCTGTAAAACTGCCTAAAAACTTCTGGTGAGGGGTAACAAAGCTCTTGTTCATCACCCCTTTCACCGAGTGTGTGAATAGGCTGAACAACTGCTTGGGCTGCTCTTTCGGTGGTGTTTAACTCTTATCTTCTGTCACTAATTAGCTTTGCTCAATAGAGGTAAGGAGGATCAAGGGGCAACAAGGGTAATGCTGATGGAAATGTTTCATATCCCATAAGGCAACAGCTGCTTCAGTCACAGCAAAAAATTATCAAGACAGGGTCACTACAGGTGATTTCATCCGTTTTATGCCACGAAGTGGTGAATGTGTCCAAGGTCCTAACCCAAGTTCTTCATAAAGCTTTGAAAGCTTTATCTTTTTTCCTGTGCTTCAAAGGCAAGGTAATGGTGCAACATCCTTTGTGCCACACGCTGCCCCAGCGCTCAGGAGCCAGGTGGAGGTTCCGGGAAAAGGTGCTTTACAGCGTCTGCTCCTTCACCTGACTCCAGTCAGAGCTGGGCGGGCGCTGCTCGGTCCTCGCAGCAGGGCAGCCACTCAGCTTCACACTCCGCGTTCTTATATACCCCAAAATGAGCGTTACAAACCTGAAAGCACGTTCAGGTGCGCCCTGAGGGCAGCCTCAGCGTGACACTGATGCGGGAGATCCTCTGTACAGTGGAAATGGAAATTCCCTAGGACAATTTAAGGCCACCTAGGTAATTTCTTTGAACTCAAGGGATGAAAGGAACATAAATATTGGAGGACAATTCCTGTTTAGTGTGAAAAACTCTAGGGCTCATTTGTAGAAGTGCTGTGCACCCATTTATTATAAATGTGGGAGGAGTTCCAGTGAACACCTACTTTCAGCTCTTCTAAGTTGAAGGAGGGGTTAAAGCTGGTCTAAGCTAAGACTTCACTTAATTATCATATGAAGCAGATCCCATGTTGTAGAAAAAAGAACCTTTAGAAAGTTGTTCCAGTTGTTTTATCTTCTCTGCTAAGATTTCATACAGCAGTCTGATTCTTCCTAGTTTCAGCTTCAAGACTTGCCATACATCAGTATACATTAATGAATGTGACTGTTATATATAATTTTATTGTATGCTGAAAATGTTATTTTATAAAGGAAGTTACTTAGAGACTTTGTTTATGTTTAACCCTCAAACTTCCAGTTAATAATGTGCATAAATTGATGTTTGGCGTCTCTTACTAAGAAGCATTTTTCCAAACCTGTAATAATTCTCTCTCCCCCGGTAGTTTTTTTTGAGCTCTGTGCAATTTGTCTCAGACAGAGAACACTGTAGCTGAACACAATATTCTAAAAGCATTTACCCTGAAAGACAAAGCATAACTTCTCAACTGGTATTTGGTAACCCCGTGTTGTTAGATCTAAAAACATATTACCCCATTTCAGGCATCGTCTTCAGGGGGAGCTGACTTCAGTGACTGTCTGCCATGATCCTCAGCTTTGGTCACTCCACACAAGGCGTCTCTCTGCTTCTTGAACCTGAAAAGCATGAGATAATTTAGATGAACAAGATGAAGAGCAGAAAAGACCTTGACACTGTGTAAGCACTGCCCAGCAATAATTAAAATGCCAGCATGTTATCAACAGTTTTCAGCAAAAATCCAAACCGAAGCCCCACACAAGCTACTGTGAAGAAATTTAACTCTATCTCAGCCAAAACCAGTAGAGTCCTATGCCAAAAATTGTCTTGAAATAATTGATAAGTGTTTATCAATACAGTAACACATATGATTTTCAAAGCTGTACAAGGAGGAAAACAGTGATGCTCAGAAAGACGTTCTGTTTGCACTTGATCTCTTACAACTTCCCATGGTTGTTTTAACTTCTTTTATTGCTAAATGACAGATTTTTGCACTATTTCAGTAAGTGATAATATTTTAAGCTTCCAATCTTGTCTTGCTTTCTTATTTTAAACTCCAGATAGGATTTCCAGCTTGAGCAACTGGCAAGTGGCAAATATATTCCAAGGTCCCTTTCGGTGGTGGAGTTGTTAATGAACAGAGTTAAATCCAGTTGGCAGCCAGTCACAAGTGGTGTTCCCCAGAGGGGAGCTCTGTTTAATATCTTCATCAATGATCTGGACAATAGGATTAAGTGCACCCCCAGTACGTTTGCAAACGACACCAAGTTGGACAGGAGTATCAATTTGCTTGAGGGCAGAAGGGCTTTGCAGAGGGATCTGGAGAGGCTGGATCAATGGGCCAAGGCCAGTGGGATGAGTTTCAACCAGGTCCCGCCCTTGGGTCACAACAACCCCATGCAGTGCTGCAGGCTTGAAGAAGAGTGGCTGGAAAGCTGTCTGGCAGAAAAGGACCTGGTTGGTCAACAGCCAGCTGAGTATGAGCCAGCAGTGTGCCCAGGTGGCCAAGAAGGCCAACAGCATCATGGCTTGTATCAGGAATAGTGTGGCCAGCAGGAGTAGGGATGTGAACTTCCCCTGTACTTGGTACTGGTGAGGCCCCACCTCAAGTACCATGTTCAGTTTTGGACCCCTCAATACAAGAAAGACACTGAGGTGCTGGAGCATGTCCAGAAAAGGGCAATGAAGCTGGTGAGGGGGTCTGGAGAACAAGTCTTATGAGAAGCAGCGGAGGGGCCTGCGGTTGTTCAGTCTGGAGAAAAGGAGGCTGAGGGGAGGCCTTATGGCTCTCTACAACCACCTGAAAGGAGGGGTTGGTCTCTTCTCCCAAGTAACAAACAATAGGAGAAGAGGAAACGGCCTCAAGTTGCACCAGGAGAGGTTTAAACTGGGTTTGAGGAAAAATTTCTTTACAGAAAGTGTTGTCAAGCATTGGAACAGGCTGCCCAGGGAAGTGGTGGAGTAGCCATCTCCAGAGGTATTTAAAAGACATGTAGCTGCAGCGCTGAAGGACATGGTTTAGTCATGGATTGACATGGATTGAGGTCTTTTCCAAACTAAGCAATGCTATGACTCTATGATTTGTAAGTGAGGATCATACTGTGTTCTCTGTGGATTCCTCCGTCTGCCAGCACACAAACAACTGCAGGATCACGTCCTGCTGGGCCACACCTGTTTGAGGTATGTGAGGCAGAAGAATAGTAGCTTCTCATGCCTCTCTGGAGCTATTTATCTGCACACTTCCTAGAAATTTGGACCTGCCTGAAGTGCTTAACTGGTAAAACACGAACCATACGTAGTTCAATTTCATGGCATCAAAAATTTACCAACCTTTAAATCTTGGTAGCGCCTTTAACAATACTTACCTTCGCACTGGGCAGGGAAATCATGTTACTCCTTTTATAGAAAAAAGTTTCTTCATGGATAATATTCTCTTACTTCGCCACATCATTATTAAATGTGCATTCAATATTTATATAGGATGACAGCCACCTAACATTTCTGACCAGTCTCCACAAAGAGACTTGTCTCTCAGCTCTGCAGTCCATAGAAGGTCTTGCAGAAATTCTCATAATGGTTGGCACATTTTTGTTGATTTCTTCATAAATATTTTTTTCTAGCTTTTAGAGCTCAACATTGCCAAATTTTCCATGTAGTATTTTAAACAATTTCCTCCTACTTCTGACAGTTGGTGTATAAACCAGCTTTATTAGTTTGGTCACTCATAAAATAAATCATGTTAGGAGGAAATTAACCTACCAGCAAGAAAACAAGAAAATAAAGGGAAACTTCTGCATTTTTTCAGAACACTGTGAAAAAATATGCATTTCAGCGGGTTCACAAGCTCTGCTGGAGTGTCAGGGAGCAATTAAAGTTACTGTACACTACCTGCTGAATCGAGTTAAATAGTCTGATTAATTAAAGACTCACTTTAGCCAATGGCTTCAATTTCACTTTTTCACAAAATAAAAGTTCCAACAAAGAATTATGGAAGAAACCTATTAGATTATCTAGTTCATTTCCTGGCACTGCAGAATAGTCCCTCTGAGGACATTCTTATTCCAACTTGTTCAATGCAGTTTTAAAGGCTTGGAAAGGTCTAAGTCACAGCTGCCACCCACAGCAGAATTCAGCCTGCTAGACCCTCATCTCTATCCTGACACACAAGTAACAACTTTATTTTTGTAATAGTATTGTATTATGTCTCCTTATATAAAGCCCTTGCACTTCTCTGTACAGTTGATATTCCTACAAAGCACCTAAAGCCTGTGTTAGAAACTCCCCATTCCTTGTCAATCATTTCCTATGCATTTCATCAGAGACCCACGCTGGCACAGGGTCCTGTCTGTAAGAAAATCCTTTTCAAGCTGGCACGACAGACTCCCGGCCCCTCAGGACAAAAAAGCTCTCTTCTTCGGTGTCTGAAAACATCTGCAATGGTTCAAGTACTGCCAAAACAACCCAAGAATAATCCAAATGCAATCACCTTTTGCAACAGATGGACTGCGTGGTTGGCACTGGCTGCATTGGTGGGAAAGATATGTATTTGTCTCCTTTTTTTTTTAGCAGGTAACGGTGTTCCTTCTTCACTTTGCCTTTATAGCCTGGTGCAATGAAGCTGTATGAATATAAAATCAAATGTTGTATATAACATAAACAATCAGAAATGTGTCAGATTGAAGTATTCAAGGTTTGGCATCTGGAAAGCTTGTTTTTTAAGTTAAAAATTAGAAAGAATTACTTTACTGAAAGAGCGGTCAGGCATTGGAACAGCCTGCCCAGGGAGATGGTGAAGTCACCATCCCTGGAGGTATTTAAGAAATGTGTAGATGTGGCACTTCAGAGCATGCTCTAGTGGCATGGCCTAGGGGCTGAGATTGAAAGGCCTTTCTGTGTGTGCGTGGTTGAACTCGGTGATCTCAGTGGTCCTTTCCAACCGTGATGATTCTGTGATTGTTTGGCACTCCCACTGCATGCCCTGCCTTTCTGTCCGGAAGCATACATTTTTATTGAAAAAGTTATTTGATTAAGAAAATTTTAACACCATCTTTGAACACTTTTATGAACTCTGTTGTTTCAGTTCTCTGGAAGTGAAAACTACATTGCCCCTGAAGAGTAGCAGAAGATACCATTTTTTTCAATAAAATGCCTGGGAAGCTACGTACAGTTCTGAGGATCATCAAACCTTTAGTGGCTCTGCAACAGGAGTAAACACTGGAAAAAAGAGTTACAGAACTGTAAAAAAATCTATTGTCTCAAGGGGCAGGATCTATTAGCTGCATGGCAAAACCCCACTGAACTGGAAATAGCAGCCAACACTCATCTACCTCCACTATTTTTCCAACAGGATGAAAATTATAACATCGCATATCCAGGCTTTTATATTTCTGTGCTCACTTCCTTCTCCCTCTTTACAGTACAGATACTATATGTAAACGTCCATAATATCAAATGCATAATCTATGTAATACACCTCTGTTGATCATGAGATCCTTGCCTTTATACTAAGCGTTTACTCTGCATCAGTGGAACTGAAGACAAAACATGGCTTTTTCATTTAAAGTTTGAACCTCTCCATGCAGAGAAGGGAGCGGGGAGAAGTTAAAAACTTTCTGCTTGCCTCCCAACGAGAAGGCAGCAGACCCCCCTCGGTGGATATCCTCTCTCCAGAAGTCTGCTAATTTTGGTATCAAAAGAGCCAAATGTATAGCAGTAAGTTCTGAGTGCCTACAGGAGCTGCTTACCTTAGTATTAAATGAGCTAGGCATATAATAAATTACTCCCTCATGGTTATGGTGATTTAGGTTCTTTGTGGTCTGATCACAAAATCTAATGCTTCTTGAATACAGTATTTTGAAAAAACAAAAACTGGATTAACTCCTAGGATGGCGTATGTACTAGGGAAGCCTTCAGACCATGCAGCAGAAACTTAAAATCAGGTTTTAAAAAATTCTCCGTTCCTTCAAGACGTAAACTGCATCCTAATTGTGTATGTTAAAAAAAACAACACACCCAACCACTCTGGGTGTTTCAAACGCAATGCCTGCCAATTAATTAAATAAAATCCAAACAAATGCTATAAGCAGCTGAGCTGTACTAAATCAAAAAAATGGATGTTGCAACACTGCAATACCCCAAGACCAAGGCCTGGAAAATGGGCAAGACAATCAAAACCTTGTTTATGTTATTCCAGTACAATGTTGGAGGCCGGCATGGGCTGGAGACACCTTTGGTTGCTGTGGGTAAGTCTTGCGGGCTTATTGGTACCTCAGTAATGAAGAACTGTTAGAGGGGAAGCCGCTCTCTCGGGCACGTCCTCCTTCTTTGGGCTCAACCTTAGATTTCCCACAGCAGAGTCTCAGGATTCAGATTTTATAAAATAGTTAATTTAATTAGAAGGTACAGCAGCAAGGACAGCCCAGGCAATGTGCCTCTAAAAAGAGGGACCCCAGAAAAAGAAATCCCTGGGCAATACTTGTCATCTACACACCTGTCCCTCACATTGGCCATGTGGCTTTTAGTCAAATGGTGATTTTTGGTCTGGGGTCTTCTAACATCCAACTGGATTGCTTTCCTGTGCTCTTATCTTTTTGATTTGCAGTTTCAGCCAAGGGTTGGAGCCTCCGTATCCTCTGGTTTATGCTCCTTGTGCGCCCATCTGAACACGGGAGAACTGAAGAGTCCCAGACNGGGCCATGGGCGCCAGCGGCTGAGGCGGCCGGCTACGATCGCGGAGCCGCCTCAGCCAGCAGGAGCTGTGACCGGCTTTTGCGGATACCCCTTCCCCGGTGAAATCAAGCCGCGGGCGGGGTGGAAGGGAGCGCGGCCCGGGCAACTCCCGTTTCGTGGCGGCCCGAGCGCCGCCGCCGCCCTTCCCCTGCCCCATGTCGGCGTGGCTCGGCCGGGCCGCCCTGCTGTTGGGGCGGCCGGCGGGCCCCGCCGCCCCCTNGAAAATACTACCAAAACGCCAGCATGGTATCAATATCTTTCCCATACTATAAAAACCCTAAACACAGCATTTTACCAGCTGCTGGGAAAAATCACCAAGAAAAATAACTCTTACCGCAGCCTAGAGGCTTCCGCAAATCTCTCTACTCCCGCTAAGTAAAGCTGGGCAAACAGCACAGGCCACACCATATTAAAACCCTGAGTAATTTATTCTAATTAGTACTTACTTATTTATGCCAAACAACTGATATCCCTGAACACACAACGCTAAGAGCTTGGGAGCTTCGCCAAGTGCCGGGCTTTGGAGGGAAGAGGGTCCTTAACCCCCATCACGTCCCTCACAGGCTGCTTCCCCCTCAGCGGCTCAGGCCCGTTGGTGCTGGGGCGCCTGGCGGTGGCCGGTTCTGTGCCCTGAGGCGGTGGCGGGCGGCGGCGCGGCCTCCGNTAGGCTCGCTAAGGGGCTCGCCGCGTTGCTGTTGCCGCCGCCGCTTGGGCAGCCTACGGGGAGGTGCCGCGGGGCTGCTGCTCCCGCGGGGGTCGTCGCCGCCGCCCCTGGTGGCTGGGCGGTCACTGGGCACCCACCCTAAGAAGGAGCCGATGGAGGCGTTGAACACGGCGCAGGGAGCCCGCGACTTCATCTACAGCCTGCACTCCACCGAGCGGAGCTGCCTGCTGCGGGAGCTGCACCGCTTCGAGTCTATCGCCATCGCCCAAGGTGAGCGGGGAGATCCCTCAGACCCCGGCCCATCTCCATCCATCCCCCGCCCGGGGCCCGCACTGTTGGTGGGGAGGGGAAAAGGGGGGGAGCGGTCCGGTTGCGGCAACGGAGCCCCCCGAAGTTTGGGCGACGGTGTGTCCTCCCGACTTCGCCCGAGCGGTTCCTCGGGGCGGCCGGGAGAGTGGGAAACTCCAGCAGGAGAAAGCATCGAGAGGTGTGTGCCCCTGTGTTTTAACGTAATCGGGTGCAAGTGAGACACACAGCCTCAATTTGCGTTTCCAGAAGCATCTGCAGCATATTCAGAACTTAAAACGACCCACCACGCCAAATCCCCGGAGTGTTTGTTGCCTCTGGAGGAGTTTTGAAGAGGTGCTAGTGGCCATTTTTCGGAATGGGAGTAGAAAAGTGTGTCTCTCCTCACATCCTCCTGATGATATGGCAGCCGTAAATTGATTTCAGACCTCTTAAGAGACACCGGGCTGCTGTTACTCTGGGCACTCATTCATGAATTGCACTTCCCTGCTTGCCGGCATTGCTTCTTGGAAGTGTTGGTTCTATCGCGGGAAGGTGTGTTATGTGCTGGGGAGGTTTATAGGTGTATCTCTGAACATAGGGCTATGCCAAACCAGTTAAAATAATTCACGGTGATTTTTGAGGGTTTTTTGGTTTTTTTTTTTTTGTTGTTGTTGTTTAATCCCTCTGTTCTTGCCAACTTGACAATTTTCCTTAAATCAAAATCTGGCAAAACCAAATCCTTTTAATTGCAACCTCTGTAGTTCTGATGCTGAGCTCTAATTTGTGATCCTTATTGCAGCAAAGATAATAGCAGGTACTTAAGAGATCAGTGTGCATTTGATCTAGGCCTCTTTATGACTTTGATAGTAGCGTGCCCTTGGAAAGGGCATTTCTGTGCCTTGTGGCTCTTCTGTACATGTCTGGAAGAAACCTTGTCATGGGCAGAGAACGGGTCCAGGGGTCAGCTATGGGAATGCTGCTCTCATGAAGAGACAGAACCTTTTCAGGTACCTCTTTGGTTTTCTTTGTAGCCCACTTGGATATAAACACTAGTGTTTCTGGTCAAAGCTGTTCACTTAAATTGTTCATTTTAGGAGCAGCGCTGCTGTTTTGCAGAGTGTCAGTCAGTTGTATTTGTTTTCCGATGCAGTGGGAAGTATGCTTTCAGCTGTAAGTTGGCACTAACTTTTGAATACTAACAACTAATACTGTTCCTAAATAAATCCTTCTCAGCTTCTGAAGGGTTCTTGCCATGAGGTTTTTGTCTGAGCGTTTCTCTTGGCAGTTACTGCTCAGGTGAAACTGGGCTGCTCACAGTGCTTCAGTGAACTTGGAAGATCATGTTGTGGATATCAAACAATTTTTAAAATGCATTTCAGTATAATGTCTCAAGGTTTATACAGAAATAATTCAGCAGATGGTCCTTTTTACTATCTTGTTGATCAGTTTTTATTAGCTATAGTGAAAAAGTCAGTTTCTGTAAAACACCGTGACATTCAAGATTTAGAGCACAGTGTAGCTATAGCATTAGTTCAAGCTTAGAGATTTTGCTGCTTATTAGTAAACCATGAATTTATTTCAGTAATGAAATTGCAAGTCACTTGTGCCCGAAGCTGTGAGCGTTAATCTCACCAGAAAGATCGTTCCAACAAAACCTCAATTGTGGGCTTTGTAGTCGCAGAGATAAGGGCTAAGCAAAGTGTTGTAGTGCTATCAGACCTTGGTCCTTGGAATCAGAATCTTGATCTGTTCAACCAGTAGCTTGATAAGACTTTTTCAAAAATAACTTTTCCTTTAGTTAGCTCCATTCATGGTTTGTGTAGTTTTTTTTGGGGCTTCTTGTTTTGTTTTGATTTTTTTTTTTTACCAGACTGCAGCATAGTAACAGCTGTCAGCTTTTAACTCTTAAGAATTTATATTCCTTCAGGTGGTGTGGAAAAAGAAAACGCATAACCAAGAAGGGCTTCTAGTAAGTCTGCTGAATAAAAATTAGAGGAAAAAAAATCTTAGAAATATCGTGTGTACCTTGTGTACATTCCCTGATATTGTAAAGAACTAAAAATCCCATGAACAAGTGAGGAAGCATGGCACAGAAATCGTTCAACAGTGGTAGGATAGGTCATCTGCTTTCGTTAGGTGCACCCACCGGAGCACTGGATCCTCTGTGGGGTGTGTGTGTAGCTGCTCTGGGCTGAGGAAGGGAATGATCACAGCAGAAGTCCCCAAGGGGCATGCATTGCCCATAGCTGTTTTCTGTAGAGGGCTGACATGGACAGAATTCAGATTTTATTTGTAGAAAGGAAGTGAATGTAGAGCCATGCTCTGGAGGTGTCAGATGTGTATCATCTCTCTCCATGTCACGGAGTGCCAGAAGAAGGCAAAGTGAATAGAAGTGCTGGAAAGAAAATTATGTGATTTCTGGGCTAGGTGTTGATATTATGTAGTTTATATGCTTTGTTATGGTTAGATAATATTTTGCATGTTTGCTCTTCCCTGCTGTTGAAATGGTGACTGTGTAGGAATGATCTAACTAGGTACACAGGTTTTGATAGGGAATAGCAGGTGGGGATGAGAGGTATTTGTGCCCTGCTTTTCCCAGTACTTTCTCCAATCACTAGTGTCATTTTTGATCCTTTACAACTGATAAGTGCAATCAAGACAAAATGGGTTTAGAGATGGTGGGTTTCTTCTCGTTCTCATTTGGAGGCAGCATGCTGTAGGTTCCGGCAGCTGGCTCTTTAGGTGAGGTTACTTGTTTTACTTTTGTGTTGATTTCCAGTGAAAGCGATCCAAATGCAACCTTCAAATTCACTTGTCTACCTGCCAAGTAAATTCCTGTGTCCTGTTTGAATCCGGAAAATCAGTCTCTTCCCAATCACTAAATGCCTGTGCAGTTTTGCCACAGTGCTTAAGCTTGTTTTGTGCCTGTGATCTTTTCATACTTCTATATGGAAAGGGAGGTCTTAGTCCATACCCTTCTTTAATACAGTCCTTATTGGGTTAAGTTTTGACCTTCTTCCTTCACTACCTCTTCTGTGCCCTAACAGACCCCATATCAGCTAGGGGAAGCTGTCAGCAATATGGGGAGACCTGGGCACATCAAGAACCAAATGGGGCCTGTTCCTCAGCCCATTCCCAGGCCTACCACCAGAAGGATGCAGTTCCATCAACTAATTGCCCTAGCGCGAAATATGACAGGACACACTATCTGTGGCCTCCGCTAATGGCAGAGGCTGCAGGGAAACCCATCCCTTGCTGCGGCTGCTACACTGAAGGACGGTCCTCAGGTAGGTGAGTCGTAGCTGTAAGTCACCTGTAAGTTAGGTGAGTTGCTGAAGCGTTTTTGAACCTTAACACATCTATTTGTGCCGTAGTCACAAAAGCTGTAGGTGGGGAGAGGTTTGTGATGGGGTGGCTTGGAAGGCATCCTGCCATCACCTTGTCACCTGTCTTACCCATGTGTTTATATCTGGACTCTTAGAGCTTCCAGATGCCGAGCACTATTAGTCAGTTTAAACAGTTGAGCTCTTTAATAAACACTGGGGTTCTTCTGTTTGTTTTAGTGCATCAGTCGGAAGACAGAGCTCTATCTGTGAGCTTGTGATAAAGGACGGCTGTGAAGCAGGGAGCCTGAGTTTAAATTAGTAGATGGGTATAGCAGAGGAGAAGTTGGGGGAAGGCTATGAAACTGAATCTTGAAGGAATTGTCCTCAGAAGATATTTTGATAACTGTCTTGATTTTAGACTGTAATCTGTCTCTTGCTAACTGTCTTAAAATTTAGTCAAAATATCACAAAATTGCTCTCTTTGAAGACAGCTGCAAGACCTTCTCACCTGGATTTAGTTTTCCTTCTTCATTAATGTATTTTGCATTTTATTTTCTTCCCCCACCCCCCCCACCTTCCAAATCTTGCAAATGTAAGATCTTCTGTTTTCCAAGGAGGAGCTTTGAAACAAAGTTTTTAGGTTTCAGCTTGTGTTTCTTGTAAGCATGTCAGCTACCAAAGCAGCAAGTAGGGCAATTCATTTTAAGTTAAATAGTTATGCTTTCCTGTTTCAAGGTTTAGTTTTGTTGGGAAGAGACAATCAAATCCTCCTTCATGTTGTTCATTTCTTGCATGGGGGACACAAAAGTGTAAAAATCTTACTGTCAATGTGGAGAATAACTTAATGCCTTTGACCTTCTATAGCAATTTTACAGTATAAAAGACTGATATTAGAAAGAAGATGTAACTTTGTTCTTAAGGCTCTTATATTCAGGTTTTCTACCTTATAGCTTCCAGCATGTGATGTGAAATGATTCATGAAAGCACTTCTAGGCAGTGCAGCAAGCTCAGTAACAAGGAGGAAAAAGACTAAATATTTGACTTGCTTAGATAAGAAATATTAAACTTAGCGTGTCTGCTGTTGTGTCTTTGTTTCTTCTGAGGGTGCTGTTGTTCTCATCTGTGCTTGGTTAAAATGTTCTTGAACCCAGATGTAACCATTTTCCATTAATAATACTAACAGAATGGCTATCCAGGGTTTCTAAGAAATCTCAGATCTTGGTAGTGAGAGAATTCATTACTTATATTTTTTTTATATATGCATATTTATACACAATACATATGTTTGGGTATATAAAATATATTTTTATATATACAATGTATATACATTGAACACAATTCCTTGAAAGCTCCAAGTTGCATTTTATATTTTGAATGGAAGACTTTTGTGAAGTAATCACTGAATAAAAGGCCTTTTGAAGTGTAATTGCTTGTTTCTCTGCCTGTTGAGGTTGCATATTAACTGGAAATCATAGAAAACCCTGGTAGCAATGCAGTCAGCTGGTTTTGTTGGTTTAATTTGTGGGTCTTGCAGAGTATAGTCTCTAGCTAGATACTCTTTGAAGGCACTGGGATGTCATACTATACATAGTTTAATAAATAATCCTCCTGAACTGGTGTATTCTGGTAGAAAAGTGCTCATAACTTCAAGTTACTGCATCTTGTTCTTTGTTTAAAAAAAAAAAAAAAGAAAAGAAAAGTTAGTGCTGTGGGTAAAAGACATTGCATCCTTGTGTTCAATGGGACTGGCAGCTGTGGCAAGATCTTGGGGGAATTTGCAATGTTTTAGACGTTGCTGGGTTAAGTCACCGGTGTCATCAAAGACAGATTTCACTGAGGTTTCTAGACAGTTCAAACATGATCTCCTAAGAAAAAGTCTCCTTTTGTTGCATGAGTCAGACACTTTTTGCTAATACAAACAAACCAGTTCACCTGCTGTGATGGTTTAGATACCACTTAGGTTTTAGCACCTCTTTTTGGTAGAACTTAATCTGTGTTAACACAGCAAAGTGTGATTCGATCCCTCTGGAATTACTTGTCTAAAGAGTGATTTCACAGTGAAGTATGAGGTTTCTTGGGAGGACACCCAGCTGGCTGAGTGGGGAGAAGGAGGAGCTGGTGTGCTCTGGCAGGTACAATGGCACCTGGTAGGGATGGACACAGTTCTCTCTCCCTCTCTCCTCTATAGGTCTAACATACACAGGTGAACTCTGAGCTCTTTCTGCTGAAAGCTACTTCTCCCTTCCTGTGACCCAAGTCAAGAAATTGTTTTTCAGTGCCAGTGTTTGATTGCTATGTAGGAAAAGGTCTCCTGGCAGACTGCTGGCAAGTGCTTAATTTGCAAGTGTGAAGTGCTTCCTCAAGCTGGTAAAATGTCAGACTCTTACCAGCCTGCCTGCAGACTGTCCCCTTGTGTTCTTAGACCATCACAGCCTACACCAGAGTTATTGCTGATCTCACTGCTGAGTCAAAAATACTCAGTGATGAACAGAATATTACATTTAGCCGATGGAAGCAAGTACTATTACTCTTCTTGCATCTGAGGTTTTCTTTTTCCTTTCCAAGATCATTCACCCCTCTCATGAAGGCAGAGTGCAGAAGGAAGAATGCTATGCAGACTCCACTCATGGTTTTCTTTAGAACAGTTCAACCCATAGATTTTATTTTCAACTGGTGTTCATCTGTGTAATGTGAAGTACTTTATTACCTGTGATAGAATTAAGCTCCTATAAAAGACTTCTCACCTTAAGTGTCAGTTAACACTAATATTAAATCCTAGCAATTTACTTGAAATTGATGCCTTTTTGTCAGGAAGCAAAATAACTCGCATTCCAGACTCTTTTTCATTATGTCTTTCTGGTTGCTCTGACACTATTTTTCTTAAGCCTTGTTGAAGAGAAGGAGGAATTGGTCCCCTAGCTGTCATGTGCTTCTATGTCGGGAATACTTCATGCATAAACCCGCTGTGGCTTGCCCAGGCCTTGCTGTGGAAGAGCAGGAGCCAGGGCTCTGCCTTCTGCAGGGAGCTGGGATGGAGCCCGACTGGGGAAAGCTGGATTCTCGCTCGGCTGCCAGCTCACAGTGGTTATGTATATGTTGTGACCAGGGACAGGGCTGGTTGATCAAGTGAACCCTGCAGATACTCTGTGGAGTAACAGGTAGGGATGGGAATTCCACCCCCTTTTTAGCCCTAGATTGGATTCTTGCTTATTACAAAATCTAATTATTTTTTTTAAGATTCTCTTACATCTTGTCTCAAGAATATGGATGCCCGTTATGCTGACAAAGTGCATGGGAAGGTTTGGATGCTGCGTGGGGGTGCCTTAGTTAAGAGATTTAATACTTCTGAAGTCCTGTTGAGAGGTATGCCCCATTCCCCAAGAAAGCTTTCAAAAGTCAAAGTATAGTTAAAAATCCAAACAAATCCCGACACTCCAAAGCAAAAAATGCACAAACAAAACCTCACCTCCAAAATGTGCCATTGGGCAGTAAAAAAATCTCAATTTCCATTGTTCATCCCAGCATTTACCGTGTTGCTTTAGTCAGTCGGATGTTGCATGTTTTTATTGAAATGCTCCTTCATGTTTAAGCTTTATTTCAATTGGATGTGTATGATTTATTTGAACTTCCTTTAAGTCACAATAAAACTGCAAATGGAGGTAGTTTGGGGAAGTTGAGTTTTTCATCATGTTATCTCAATACACACGTACTGCCTTATGGAAATGTTAACAATATGGAAGAAATTTCATGAAACTTTTGGCTTTGAATAAATTTGGTAATACTCTTTTTCTGCGTGAGGCTTATTCTAATCTTGCTAATATAGATGGTACTTTGGGCCAGGGCCATGCATATATTACTTAACTATTAGAAGGTTTTACTCTTTTGGTTTGGTTTTCTTAAATACTCTGAAATTTTACTTGCCCATAACTTAAAGCAGTTTCTAGTCTGACTTCTCTGCTTAAGTGCAGAAACTTTGCTATCTGTTTTTGCAGAGAAGAGCCTGAAAGTGCTCCACTGGAACTGGTGCAAGACCTAGAGAAATCCAGCCATCTTAGTGTTTATAAAGTTTTTTTTCCTTGTTGGTGGATACTCCAGTGTTGATCGGAAGTTTCTAAATAATGACTTATTACTGTCTTGCTTTTGAAAACTCGTTGTAGCATCCAGATACCCTAAACCACTGGTACCACTTGAGCAGCCAGCGAAGGAGGTAGTATCACCAGAGACGACCAGTACTTTTGGTACAGTAAAAAAAACAACAAACCCACAACCAAATATGATACACAACAAAATAAACAAAAAGTGTTGCTTGCTAAGAGGTGGCGTTGTGTAAGACCAGCAGGCTGCTGGTTTGACTGACTTTCTGCTTGCTTGTTTTGATGCAGTTGGCATGTACTGCTACAACAAATAAAAGTACATGGTTTTGGGGTTTTTTTGTTGTTGTTGTTGTTTGTTTATATTAATGTAAAGCCTTTAGCCTCGAGAAATTCAGTGATCCCTGTAGTACTTGGTAGACTTAAGGTTACTGTGACCAAAGAAGTGTTTCAGGTCCTGGACTTAAGGAAACTTTCCTGAGCTAATTCTCGCCCAGAGATTTCAGACTGTGCAACAGCTTCATTTACTTGAAGCTCAGTGTCATCTACCTTATGTTTTTCCCGTGGAAAGTTGTGTGCATTAAATTATGTGGTCCAAACATAATGTGGAAATAATGTTACTGTTTAACAATATCATTATTTAGTTAACTACCTTTGCCCTTCCCTACAAGTAATGTTGTAGAAAAGATAGTATAGAAAGATTGCACCAATTTAAATGTTGTCTGCCTTTTGCATGTGTGTAAGCATGTGATGTGTGCAAAATAGTAGCCAGGCACAAATGTTTTTTAAATTACTAATTTAAAAAAAAAAAATCTAAACCTTGACCCATTGTTCTTTAACTGTGTGAAAATAATGTGTATTGTGTGAAAATAATACAGTTTATAGGAGACAGATTTTCTTTTTTAGCTATCTTGTCTGGTATGAGGGGTGCTTTTGATTTGGGTCTTTTTAGGAAAGACGACTCAAAACGCAACTTTTACTTATAATGCAACTTAAACCTTTCAGAACAGTAGATTAGAAACACTTAGAGCTCCATGTAACAGGCGTGAACGGAATGAATTGTGTTCATTCTGTGAACACAGAGATACTGTTTCAGTGTGTAATTGAAATCAAAAGAAAATGAAGTCTACCAGTTTCTCTAAGAAAGAAGTTATTTAACGCTTACTCATTCAACTGAAAACTCTTAGCTTTAGTCAGCCTTATTTATTATTTAATCAATCCAAATATGGAACTACAGAGGCAGCTGGGATCTCCAGGAGAAAATCTTTCTTAAAACAAAAAGTGGAAAAATGACGTAAGTATATCACATGAACAGAGTACTTAAGGAATCTTTCTTGGATCTCTCCGGTGCTGGTTTTATTTGTTTTGGCTTTTGTTGTTGTGGTTTTTTTTTTTTTTTTTGGTGCTGGCAAAGTGTCTCAGACTGAGGAAAGTAGGACTTGAGCATGTGAGCTGTCTTGTGCCCCCTCCCCTCTTGCTTTCTCCTTAAATTAACAGTGTTAGTTCAGAAACCTGAAAGCACATATTCTTGTTCCAGTTTGGGTGGTGGTGGTGAGAACGTCATTTAACATCGAACCTGCCCCTTGGAATTTTTGGGATGTGGCTAACCCATGCCTGAAACGAAGCCCTTGCTTCCCGTAAAGCATAGGGAGCTTTTTTTAAGGCAAAGCCCACAAAATACTGTTTTTAACACAGCAGGGTACGTATTTCATTCAAAACTACAGGATGTGAAATCATAGCTAGCTTTTCCAATGTTCATTTACTTTGGATTCTTAGATATTTGAATGTTAATTATTAATAAAATATCCATCCTAGCAGCCATTATACATACTGATACTTGTTACTTGATATACTTTTTTGCTCGGTATTTGCCAGTTTCCATTTATATGTGACGGTCTCTTCACATTTGTTACTTGTTGGGTCTCCTTTGTGGGGATTTTTTAATTTAATTTTGACAAACTGACATGCTCTAGCTGTTGGCAAACCCTGACAGGTCATTTATTTTAACTTACAGGTTTCTCTCTAGATAATAAAAAAGGCAAATAGGAATATATTTGAAGACTGCAGTATTGCATGTTTGGAGATTGGGCAGATTCTGTATCGACTCTCCTATCACCTTAAAGCAGACATGAGGAGCAGGTGGTTTGTTTTATTCTCCCCTACTGATTGTACCTAGGGATAAAACCTTTCCTCAACGTGCTTTCTAAATACTTTGTAGGTTTTAGGATGTCAGATCGGAGCGCAGGCAGTTCCAGAATTACAACTTGCCTTACACTTTGGCAGTGATCCTGGTAAAAGGCTCCTGCATGACCTGGGGGAAGGACGAAGCCTTAAAAAAAATCTTTTGCATTTCAAAAGGAATGGAAAAGTTTGAGAGAAAAAGGCTTCTACAGTGAGGACAACTTGGACTGATTGCAGCCAGAGGTGTGGGTCTGAGCGGTGGCCAAGTCTTTGGTTCCCAAAGCCCACTTCTCAGAGGTAGTCGTGGACCTGTCAGCTGGAGACCAGCAGTTCTTTCTAAAACCTTCCTGAAGGCTTCCCAGAAATTTAGGGGCAGTCAGAGGACACTGTATGTGATTGTTGTCATGGTAGGAGGCCTGGCAGCTTCATGGCGCATTGCGGTATGTAAAGTTGTATCGCCACAAAGCTCTGGTATCTTCTTCAGGTCCAAATGCTTGTTGTGAACCAACAGGTAAATGTTGATTTTTGACCTGCTGCATTTTTCTTTTAGACGTCATCAGTTTCTGGGTATTTTAGTGTTAAAATAACTTTCGTTTATGGCTTTCAGTTATTTACTCTTGACAGCTTTTGCTGCTATGCAGTGATCCATCCCGTACTGCTGGCCAGTTTGCTGTAACTTATCTTACACTAAGACTGTGAATCATCAGTCTCCATTAGGATATAATCCCATCTCTCATGGCAATCTGAGTGGGCAGAAATTGTGGTTTATTGAGTTTCGTGGAAGACAGGAGAGAAACTTGCACGGAACAAACCGATTTCTTTAGCCCATTGCTCGTGTGAATGCTATAAGCTTGAATTTTCGGGTTGCAAACAGCGTTTCAATCCAGCTGTTTTTTTACTTCATTAAGTCCTGGCAACAGGCTGATTTTTTACAAAGCACAAATAAAGATTTGTTGCTTCAAATGTAAAATTAACTATTTTGTTCAAGATTAAGAGATGTAAGAATTGCCATCTGGATCAGCAGCCTTCTTGCCTAATAAATAAAGATTTTTGCCAGAGAGAAGAGATGGCAGAGCAGCTTGAAATCCTTCCCCCACCTCTATTGTTCCTATTACCTATTTTATGTTACTTCATGGAGTAAACAAAGTAATATGGGTAGCTGCAAAAGTGGTAGTGCTGTTATAAATAATCAGCCTAGTGACCTTCTTGAAAATACCGGACAGACTTCTTGATGTTTTTGTCCTTCTCCCTAAACAGAAGGACCGTAACAAAGGTGCGTTTGTGGTTCTGATACAGCACAAATGGCCCAAGTCAAAGACGGGTGGCTCCAGTGGGAAGTATGTGACTTGTTGTTTACTCAGTTATTGGATCTGGTTTATCAGAAAGGGTAAAAAAAAAAACAGTCTTTGTATTTGAAATATTTTCACTGCTTGTTTACTTCTCAGGGTTGGATGCTAGGAACCTTGTTTCCAAATGCTGCATATTTCGGTTTTTGCAGTTGGATACTAATATGACTGAGTTCTGCTGCAATTTGTTTGACCTTGTGTAAAAGCTCAGTTAATTATTCTTTCCCAGTGGGGGTGTGGAAATTCAGATGGGTTCCCCACTGTGGGATAAGTGCATGCACAGATGAGCTGTGGATGAGCTGATGTGCAGTGGATGTGATTAGTCTGTAGGTGTCTTCATCCAGGTCTTCCACAAAAGGAGTGTCCTGTTCTGGCTCCCTGCCCCAAACACTTTTGGGTGCACAGTTGGGTTCCTGCTTTTCATGTTAGTGCTGCTGTTCTTTTCTGGGCCTGGCTGTATCCCTGTCTGAGCACAAGTGCTAGAATAAAGAAAAAGTCCCAAATACATGATCAGGAGGGAATTCAGGAACAGGAGGAAAAGTGTCATATACCTTTTGCAGCAGCAACATGGGCTTAGGTCACTTCAAGATACGGGTTTGTATTTGACTTAAAGTTCTGCCTTTTCTCCTTTCTCAGGGGAAGTGCTATGAGGGATTTTGTGCCTCGGGCAGGAATCTGTTCTGGGATCCCTCTGTCATTAACAGCGAATAGAGTGACTTGCTTTTGGTGTTGTCAAGTACTTTCAATTGTCTCTGGGAGCATTTTTGACCTCAAAATTCCTTATCTCCTGTGACTAGGTAGGGAGCTGTCCCTCTTCTCCCTTCCTCTGGCTCTATCCAGGATTTTTCCTCCTGGGATCAATGGCTGCCTCTGTATCACACAGCACTTTGCTTCAGCACTGCAGAAGGCATCCTCAGCCTGAATCCATCCCCTTCCTCGCTGTTGGAGAAGAGGCTGTGTAAACATTGCCCAGATTTTTGAGAAGCAGGTGAGAAGGGGGGAGGGAAGGACTCTGGAGGCACACTGAGATCAGCCCCCATTGCACAGCATGAAAAAAAGCTGTAGGAGTGCAAATTTAATTAAGGTCTCCAGTGAAAATACTAGTGTTATAGGTATGTCACTGATGCAGGAAATAAGCTAGTGCCACAGCATATTTTCCACTGCCAAGGGGAAAAGTATTAAATAGATTCGATTCCATATTTCCTCCCTTGTAGGATAAAAAACCCCAGGTTTCTGTGTGCAGAAAAACCTTGGATTCAGCTCTGGGTTTGTGTTTGTAGTTTAGTAATTCCTAAAGTGATTAGCATACCTGGAGTTGGAGCATGTAATTTCAGCTCTCCCAGGAGTCTGCTGTGCACTCATGGTTGAAATTCTGACAAAGGAACAGGTTTTAAAAAAAAGTAGCAGTGGAAAAGGGAAAATGTGCAAAGCTGAAAAACACTGTGCCAGGGGGCAGAACCCAGGCTTTCATGAAATCATTCAGTAGTTTCCCAGGAAGAGTAATCAACATTGGGATTAAGTAAACGGACCAGCTGTGTAGTAATTCACAGAAGTCCTGAAGCAGCTTTAGAGGGAGTGTCTGCACAGCTGTGGTTTGCAGTGGGGTGATGTGGGCACAAGCGTAAAGCTTGGGTTAACTGTGGTTGAAAGCTGCAGAAGTGCACTTGCACCTGAGCTAGTTAATCCCCCTGAGGGAGGGCTTGTGCTCAGCAAAGGCTGGAGAAACACTGCTGGGAGAAGAATTAGAAGAATTTTTCTCTTTTTTTATTTTGCTTTGCAGAGTAAAGGCTTGAAAGAGTTAAAAGTGAACTTAGAACTCTTCACTTATAGGAAGAGTAGAGCCCAGCAGTCTTTGCCCTCTGCTTCTCCTTATTTATATGACTTTCTTTACAAAGTCAACAATCTCAGTAATATCAGATCATTTTCATGAACACAGTGAAGTTTATTAGTAGAACTTAAATTTTATGTGCAGAATAAGTTATTAAACAATGCAACTGCATAACAATCCATCAGATATTCCATATTCTTATAACATAAAAGCAAAAAAAAACCACACCCAAACCCAAAACATTTTGAGGTCAAGTTCTGTGTAAAGTGTATTTTATCTATTTTTACAGTATATCAGATAACATTTCTTCCTTCAACCGTTTGCCAAAGATAGCTGACATTGCAGCTTGGCTTTGACTGTGCAGGGAGTCAGGTGTTGAAGTCAGAGTTTCACAAACGCAGCCAGAGGCTTTGCGGGTACGTGGGGAAGGGAAGAAGAAAGGTACCCAACTGATGAATCTACTGCGTGCCTCTAGCAGTAGGTTAAGAGTTAAGAATAGCTTCATTGCTCCTGCATTCTGTATTCATTAGGCATTTATATAGAGAGGTACAAATTATCTGAGTGTAATTTATGGCTGGAACTTAAATTCTCAGTGGTTTCTTACAGTGTTCTTTTTTGCTGACAGAGATTAATAGTTTCTTAAGGACTTTACAGTAGCTCATACTTTGTCTTTATTGTCCCAGTGCAGGGAAAAATAAGGAGGAGTGTAATTGCACTTAATGTGAGTCTGTAACAGAATGTTTGAACATCATTCAGTTTCCCTGTCTGCTCTGTCTTTCATTCTGGGTAGCTGTCTTAATTCTGAGACAGATGAAAACCAATAAACTCTATATGCATCTAAAATTATGTCAGAGAGGAGCTTATTTCTGCAGCCTTACTTGCTTTCAAGGTCATCTTTGGGCATGGAAAGAAACTTTCTGCTTGAGAAAAGGCTGATACTTGGTGGTATGTGATTCAATAGCAGTTTGTCTTCAGTGCTCTGTAAAGATCATAGTAGATTCCTTTTAAGGGGCGAGAAGAATCCCACCCAACCTGTCAAATTTACCAGTGGTCCTCCTGGTGATACAGCACTGCCCTAACTGCCACTATATGGTGTCAGCTGTTGGTAGGGATGTTCTGAGTACAGGTGCTGATACTGCTGGTATTGGGGACTCTGGGAAGCACTGGTGTTGCCAGCCTGGGATTTGCTCTTGCATTAAGGATGTCTCTTCATATTAACCAAATCACTTTTTCTCACTTAAAGACTCCTGTGTACTGCAAAAGGCAAAATCTTACGTTCCGTACCTGGGAATGATAGTTTAAACAGCAAGCGTGTTGAGAAAAGCCAGGGAGTGTAGCATGGACTTGGTTCACTACATCTTCTACGTGGCATAAGCCCCCTTGTGTTATTAAAACGCTCTGTTTTGTGCTAGGGCAGTGGAGGAGGGAGCATCCCAGTTCCCCAGGGTGTTCCACAGGCTGTCATCCGTCAGCTTTGACCTCCAAGGGGATGTGCTGCTGGCCACAAACACGGGACTGTGTGTCTGGGCTTGAAAGCCAGCACTGCTCCCTGTTCTTCATAAATTACCTTTTTTTTCCCTCCTTCCGTTCTTTCCTGGAGAAATGAGTGTGGTTTTGGGCAGGTGGGGGAAACCCATAAGGAAGGGGAGGGGTAGGAATAAACTAACTCACCTCTTGCCGCCTTCTTGGGTTTCTTTTGAAGAACAGAGCCTTTGGGGAGGGAACATCCTTAAATAAAGGGTATTATAATTGTGTGTGTAACTCCCTAGGTACTTCATGAGCGCTCCTATGTAGGCAGCAGTGATTCCTAACACCGTTTGATTTAAAGGTGATGAAAGCTCTCTCCTAGATCAGATCTCTGGTTGTGTGCAGAGCTCTGACAACTCATGTTAACAAATCTTTTGTGGTGTCCCACAGAATTGCTTTGCTTATCCTTTTTTACAGGAACCCGCTACAGAGGACAACTGAAAACCTCTCACAGCCTGATTACACACAGATACTGTGGTCTGGTTTCCAGTGCAGCACTGTTCCTGAGCTGCTGCTCTGCTCAGCTGTAAACTGGTGAAAGGTTTGATGGATACTTACCTCAAACCAGAGAGGCCCAAGAAGTATTAGTGTTGACAGAAATGCCAACTCCTTATCTCACTGAAAGAGTTAGATGAGTATATTTGGATGAGATTAACATTAGAATGGAATTTATCTGAAGTATTTACGTGGTGTTTTCCCATAGCTAGTGCGGAGGGTGGTGATAATCCCAAGGGAAGATTTGTTGGTCTGAAGATGATAGAATCATTTAGGCTGGAAAAGACCCTTTAAGATCAAGTCTACCACTGAACCATGTTCCTAAGCACTGCATCTACATCTCTTTTAAGTACTTCCACTGCTCCCTGGGCAGCCTGTTCCAATGCTTGACAACCCTTTCTGTAAAGAGATTTTACCTAATATCCATTCTAAACCTCCCCTGGTATAACTTGAGGCCATTTCCTCTTGTCTTATCGCTTGTTACTTGGGAGGAGAGACCAGCCCCCATCTGGCTACAGCCTCCTTTCAGGTGGTTGTAGAGAGCCATGAGGCCTCCCCTCCGCCTCCTTTTTCTCCAGGCTAAACAACCCCAGTTCCCTCAGCAGCTCCTCACAGGAGTTGTTCTCCAGCCCTCTCACCAGCTTTATAGCCCTTTTCTGGACACACTCCAGAATCTCAAAGTCTCTCTTGCCGTGAGGGGCTCAAAACTGAACACAGTGATCAAGGTGGGGCCTCACTAGTGTCAAGTGCAGGGATTCGATCACATCCCTAGTCCTGCTGGCCACACTAGTTCTGGTACAAGCCATGATGCTGTTGGCCTTCTTGGCCACCTGGGCACACTGCTGGCTCATACTCAGCTGGCTGTTGACCTGTTGGTCAAGGACCCCAGGCCCTTTTTTGCCTTGCAGCTCTCCAGCCACCCTTCCCCAAGCCTGTAGCGCTGCATGGGGTTGTTGTGACCCAAGTGAAGGGCCTGGCACTTGGCCTTCTTGAACCTCATACCAGTGTCCTTGGCATATCGATCCAGCTTGTCCAGATCCTTCTGCAGAGACTTTCTACCCTCAAGATCAACGCTTCCAACCAACTTAGTGTTGTCTGCAAACTGAGGATACAATCAATCCTGTTGTCCAGATCATCGATGAAGATATTAAACAGAACTGGCCCCAGTATTGAGCCCTGGGGCACACCACTTGTGACTGGCCACCAACTGGCTTTAACTCCTTTCACCACAAGACAGAAGAGTTTGCTCTGCCTTTGGGAGGTGGCCTTCCTCAGCCTCACAGGAATGCATTGCAATCCCCAAGCGTTGAAGTACAGAGGGTGAGGAGGCAAAGAAGAGCCAACCTCCATTTGGGATGCTGAGTATTACTTTTGGTTTTTCGAGGCAGACCATCTTGACTCTGATGGTGTGCTCTGGTCAGCAAACTCCACAGAGAGTTTATTTCTTGGCAGTACTCAACTACATTCTTGTTTGTTTTTAATTAAATAATATATACATGCTTACTTCTGGAATGCACAGATCAGAATACCATCTTACTGTTCCTGTTTGCTCTCCTATCAATGTTACCAAGTTTCTAGCATTTTTGTAGAAACGCATCAGCTGTTGTTCTGACATTTTCTGTTTCTCTCTGAAGGAGACAGCTCAGACTCTGTATTTCTATGCTTGCCCTGCATCTCTATTCCAAACTGCAAGTCCTTTCTGCATTGTCATAATTTTTGCCGATTAACCCCTTTGAATCTTGAGGCAAGCATTTTATTTTTAATTTTTTTCAGCTGTGGTTTGAGACATTGTTGAGCAAACCCCTGCAAATCCCACCTGACCTTTATGTTTCTAAGGCTCTGACAGAATTTTATTAGATCAGGGATAAAAAAAAAATCTTAATGATAAAGACAGTGGTTTAAGTCTCTGGATACCTGTTTGCATTTCATGCTTTCTTCTATATTTCTGGTCAGGTTCTCCACCTTAGGCCTCTGGTTTTTGTTAAATATCTTTGAAAGGATGTGAAACACGTTTGTTTGAAGGGATAAGAGGATAAGTGTATTGTAAACTCACAATATTTGATGATATCCAGTAAATTGAAATTAAGTTCTATATTTAAACCTAGACTATCCTGCATCTCGTGAGAAATAATGTACTTTTGTGTTGCTGAATGCACCTGCTTTAGGGTGTAACTACTGACCTCTAAGCGAGGTGGTGCAGAGCACTTATATTCCCAGTCTTAGGGTTTGGGGGTTGGGGTTTTTTTTGTGTGTGTGTGTTTTTTGGCTTGTGGATGGTTTTTTTTCTTTTCTCTTTGGAGCAGGCTGGCTGCATCCATTGTATGTGGCACTCAGCCCTGGGTTTGAAATTGGCCCACCTGCCAGGATGGGATCTCAAGAGTTGAACTATCCCTGAAATCACTCCTGGGTTTTGTTCTAAGGGCTGATGCTAGGGAGCAAACAGCACCACTGCAAAGCTTGTTCAAGGCTTGGTCCACTAGACAGAGTGACAGTTTCAAATAAAGACTATGATCTCTACTGGTACTTTGAAGTTTTCCAGGGAGGGAGTCACTATGGTCACTGGGGAATTTTCTACAGTGTTACAGAGAGTATAAAAATAACGCTATTTGTATTTATGCTGAATATTTGTTTGGATACAGTTATCTTTTCAGGGGTAGTAGAGAAGTTATTCTGTCACATCACATCCTTTGTCTATTCATCTCTACTAGCACTTTGCTCAGCTTTCTCTTGTGTGCATGTGACTTAACGGGCTCACAGCCAGGGTTATATTTAGCACCGCACGAGTCAGCATCCTTTCATGCCTTAATTGCTGTAGTAACAGCGAAACCATTTGTGACTTATAACAAATGGTGCAGAATTTTCAGCTCCTGGATTGTGTTTTTCCCCTTTGGGAATACTAAAGGAACCCAAGTGAAGATCAGTGGACAAAGCTTTTTCAGATTTGTGTTTTTGCTCTATGTACTGGGGTTTTTGCGGCTTCTGTCAAGGAAAACGGAGGAGGAGCAAAGGGGGACAGGATTATGTTTTAAGAGCTTATTCCATAAACAGACTCATATGCCATAGAATTTATTCTTAAGGTTCTAGCTCTAGATACTGAAGAAAGCAATACTGCACATCTCATTTCTAGGCTTCAATTCCAAATTTTGGGGTTAAAGATGAACTTTAGGAGCTCATGTATGAAGGAGCACCACTTTTAATAGAGAACCATTGGTTTGATTTCTTGTGCTGTGGAAGTGAAGCCTTTGCCATCTCCATGATGTCTCTGAATGATTTGCTGAAGCGACCTGGACAGGTTTTTTGGAGGAAATGGAATGATGGATTTCAGACAAAGCCCTCCCTAACACTAACCTTCAGAGCCTACAGTGAGGTTATAATGAATAATATTAATGATCTAGATTCATCTTCCTTCTCCTTACTGTCTTGATGTTAATTGTTAAATCGTTAATCTTAATGATTTGGTCACTATTTAAAAATCTATAAAACACTGCTCATATTCTTAGATTTAACAATACTCAGCTGTAGCAGGTATGTTCCCAGGGTAGCCCTGGACGTAATACCTGTTATCACTGCTACGTGTTACCTGCCCCTGGGTGACAGTAGCAGATTCAGCTATAAAACTTAACGGCAGTGTTCACTACAACTTAAATAAAACACAATCCTATGTGCCTTTAGCCAAGTTCCCTTGTGTGCCAGTTCTTAAAAAAACAATAATTCAAAAACCAGTGATGACAACTTTCTCATTTTTGGTTAGGCTTCTTTGGTTGGTTTATTTTTTCAACCATCTGAATAAATGCACCCCTGCTATGCCCCTTTTAGTCAGTTGGGGTGGCTTTTTGTCAGCTAAGAATAATAATCTTAAAACTAAATTGAAGGTAGAGTCTGGGTTTAAACTGCCTACAATTGACAGAGTTAATTTCACTTGCTGGATTTGTGCCAACTTGTGCATAATGGTAACATTTGTGTTGACAGTTTTATATTCCCTCCTGGGTTCTATCTATTAAAAAAAATATAATGTTTAGTTAGCAAAAAAAGCGATACTGTAAAGTCAAAAAAAAATCAAGAACAGATTTAAGAAGCAGTTTAAATTTTTTCTGCACCCCAGCCTTTGCTAATTCAGGGCTCGTGCCCTGTATTGCACCTTGGACCTTGGTTTATAACTTCAGTTATGGTAATGAATGTTAGTCAGAAACTAGCAGTATTCCTTCCTCTGCCATTTCATTTTATTTCTTCCGCGATTAGATGAATTCTGGTGTCCTGTTCAGCACTATGGCACAGGATGAACTGGTGAATGGCTGGCGTGAAATGCAATCCTGAAATACTTCAGCTTTTTTTCCCCAGACATTTAAACTCCAACCTGTTGGATTATGACTGAATTCAGTTCTTGAAAGAGTTTTGCAATGTGGATTTTTGTTTTTCCTCCAGTAAAACAAGGGAAGGGCATGTTTCCTTTGCTCTTCTCTCTGAAGATTTTTTTTTTTTACTTGGTTTTTGCTGAGACTTGAAAATTCAAAGTCAGAACAGCTTCTTGTGAATAAATACCTTATTTGGAAATACATTTTGCCATCTAGAGTTGAAAAAATGCTTTAAAGAACTTTTTTGGCCAAGAGATGTATTCTCCTGGTGCCTTCATATCTTGCAGAGTCATAAAGTAAGTTATGCTTTAAAAAGGTGGTATTGGGATTGATTTTGTAAAAAGGTTACTTGCTTTCATGCCACAGTCGTTATTTAATTTTTTGCTCAGTCTCCCAGCTTTAAACTAAGTGTTGGCCTCCGTGGATAGAGCTGAACTGGTCCAGCCCCTTCCCTGTAGCAAGCAATGCTACAGTACCTCACAGTGTACCTCACAGTGGCAGAGCATACTTCAGCCATCACCGAATGCTTCTTGATGTTTAAAGGCTTTTTTTTGGTGCTCCACAAGGGACAGCTTTTTGCTTAAGCCTGATCCTGCAGGTACTGTGTGACAGGGTCCTGAGCAACCTGGTCTGATACGGCCCTGCTGTGAGCAGAGTGGGACTAGATGCCCTCTTCAGGCTAGAGATGTGTCTCCTGGCTCAGGTGAGAGGGTGTCAGGGTTGGAGCTTCTCTCACTGGAGCGTGAGCAGAGTTGACCTGCACTAGTTACCTGATCTTCTGTCAGTCTTTTCCTATCCCTGTCTCATTAATAGATGGGATCCTAGATACTTTTTTCCCCAGATTCTTATTTCAGTGGTGGGGGAAACTGTATGTCCGGCATGCTTCCAGAAGAGTTTAGCAAGACTGTTTTTTTTATAAAGGAAGGTTTTTATTGGTGTCACACCAAGATGCTGTTACCTACAAAAGAGTTCCCTATGGCTGGTTGAGAGCGGTGTGGTCTTCAGAGAATGGTGCCACCATGCTGTCCTTAGGAACCACTCTTTTAGCGTTTGTCTGCCCTAGTGGTGTTGAAGTACCTTAGGTGCCCTGCTTCGTAAACCAGCTACTTAGCAGGAATTGGCATAACCTGCTTTGGTAGCATGCAATGATGAAGTAATTTTCACTTACATTTGATCCCTTGCTGTTTCCTCTCTCCTCTAAAGCCTCCCTCCTTTTAAAACCATCCCAAGATAGTCCTTGATTTATGCACTGAAGGAGTCAGTTTGTAGTTAATGTGACTTGAAACTCCAATTACTCATGGATCAGGGTTTTTTTCCTTCTTCCAAAAACTTGTCGTCAGTTCCTTCTTTGGTAGTAAGTTTCTAGAATCAATTTTGCACTGTTTTTTAGCTTTTTAATAGCTATGTATCTACACTGAATAGAATGTAATTATGTAGACTGGCATGTGCTATCAAACTCAATCATCAGTTGTAGCTAAATCACAAGGCTGCTGTTCTAGAGCTTTGTGGTATTGTGTGACAAACCAATTAGTCTTCTGTCTTCTGAGTTGGTACCCAAAATGTTTCGCTTGACAATTATCGAACTGGGTATCATAATCAGGGGCAAACTTTGAGAAGATGGCTTCCTCAGAGGTGAATGGAGTGTTTCCTGTCTATGTATGCTGTTACAGCTTTTTAGCGTGAAATTCCTGTATATGGAGAGCTAAGCTCAGGGAATAGATGGTACTTAGCAGGAATGGTTTCAGTAGCAGTGTCGCATGAAGCCAAGGAGCCGTGCCGGTCGGTATGATAGCTTCCTGTTGGAGCAGGAAGCTGTGGAGGGCATCACACTCTCGGTGACCTCCTGTGCTTCAGTTTGCCACTTGGGGTTGTTATTCTCTCCTTAGCATTCATCAGGATGGAACAAGAGGAGGTGAGGAAATCTTCATCAGGAATATGATGGTGCTGGCTTAGATTGGCTGGCTGCCCTCAGGTCATCTAGAGCTTTTGAAAACAATCTTGGTTCAAAGCTCTTGGCCTCGATTAATCTCTTGGTTCGAAGCTCAGGATTCATAATACTGGAAGATGTTGGGGCAACTTTTTTTTCTGTTTTAAAAAAGTGTCGTGTGCTCAAAATCCACTTTAAAAAAAAAAAAAAAAACCAAAAAAACAAAACACAAACCTAAAAAAGTATCTTGTTTTCTTTCCCTTGGCCCTGTGACATGGGCAGCTGTGGATGCTGCATGCTGTGCATCACCTTTAATATACAACCTTAGCTTCCTATAGAGTACTCGGAGTCAGGAGTGATGTGCTTGTCCTTCCAAGCTCTTAATGGTTTGATGCCAGGATACCCGAATCACGCACCAAATGATCAAGTGTGATCCACTGTTACTGAAATCAGCAGTCTCTAGTGTCATCGTAGTATTACTTTTTTAATTACTACTCCTGTGCTAGCTATTAAAAGATGCCTTTTGTCAGGACAGAAATGGTAGGGTGTTTTTTCAGACTGTCTCTGGAGGAAAGAAGGTTGTCTGTTGCATGCTTACAGAACCTTTAAAAACAAATAACGAAATACAACACTCTGTAGATGTCCTGATTTTTCTAATTTTACTGTGTTTTTCTAATTTTCAGTAGTAAAGATGGCTATTGGGCTGCTTCTAATACATGCTGCTGTTACTTTGTTTAATCACATCTACTAGTTTAATCTTGTGATATAATTCTAAGACTTTTTGGCTTGTAATATTACGTTACCTTTTGTAAAAATAATAAAAATGTAATTGAAGCATTTTTCTTTGCGTTTTAAAGCTGTGAAATGACATAACTAGTTTTTTTGCCTGCTAGTAATGTGGTAAACACTTTATAATATAATAAGCTGAATTTGTGATGAAGTAGCTAACTTCTCATTTCATTTTGACTTCTCTAGAAAAGTTGGAGGTTGCACCACCATCTCCAGGACAACTGAGACATGGTAAAAGAGGAATGTTTGTTGAATGTAGCTCAGTACTTGTGCAGTCTGTCTTTGAATTGCTTCATCTTTCTCCTCCAAGTGCTGGTCTGTCTCATCCCGGTCGTATGGAGTAGCAAAACCAAAGCAAGCACCAACACTCACCCTGCAGCCTTTATTTCATAACCTCAGCTGGAGAAAGTGGACCATTTAGTGGAAGTAGGACAGAAAGCCCAAATGAGAGCATGCTGTTCAAAGCCAGCAGCAAGCACTGTTTTTCTAAGTCAAGCAGTGTTGGTGCTGCAGTACCTTGTGGGTTTTTTTTTCTGTTTAACCTTCAAACTATTGACTTGCTTCTTGTTGCATGTATTTTGAGTGTAAATTGGAAATAGATTTGGTATTCTTTATAATACCGTGGTCATTCAAATTCTGATTTGGTTTCCAAATCAGTTTATTCTTGTGAGTTTATAATGTCTCAGTGAACAAATGTATGGAACATTTTCCTATTCTAGGTATCTACACTTATGTGTCTTTGTTTTTTCTTTTTTTTTTTTTTTTTTTTTCTTTGGTCATTTTTCGTCACTTTGGTTTCTNTTTCCTTGGTCCCTGGGGTTCTGTTTACTCCATGGATTCCAAAATTCTGACAATTTTGGTAAGAATTTTAGCTCCTTTCGTAGCTCCAGAGTTTGGTACCCAGTTTTGCAAATACTGGGCATATCTTTGTGCTTTTTTTTATGTATTTTTTTTTGGGATTTTTGTCCTGTGGTGGTTTAAAAGAAAAATAATAATCACTTAAAAAATGTCATACATCCCATGCTTCAGTCTTCTACCTATCCATTTGAGAAGGTATGTGTGTTCCTATAAAATAGGTACAGAAGTTGAAATGTGTTCTAGTACTTGACCATGAAAGATCCCTGGTGTGGCTTTCTGGGGTTTTTTGGTTTTGTTTTTTTTTTTTTCATATGGTCATGGATTCATGCTGTCTGCAAGAAATAAATCCAAAACGGAGTCAAACCAGTTTCTTTTCATGTGACTGTCAGGTTCATGCACTCTTTTTGTTTTTCCCTCTTCACGTTTGTATCTATCCAAGTTTACAAAATGTAGGAATTGTTGTTCCCATTTGAAGTGGGGAAAAAAAACCAAGATACAGAACTTAGACTTGAATAGTGAGATAATTATTGCTTGATGTGAAAACTACCTTAGTGTTTGCAGATTTGGATGAAAGAGTTTTGATAAGAATTGCCCAGTTCCAGGCGATTCTCCTAAAATATGAATTTTTAGGAACATATGAAGATGGAGGAGCTCCTGCACAGGAATAGGGAGGGACTTGTAGAGGAAAGGCCTTTATTTCGAGCAAGAGAAAAATGCAGGGAATCTGGTGAGACAGTCTGGCAATCTTCAGTGATACTGCAGCATTGACTGGAAGGACTGTAAATAGTATCAAATCTTGGGTAGTTTTAAATATTTCTCTTATGCAGCAGTAAGCATAAGTGACTTCCATCCAAAATTGTTTGCAAAGAGTAAGGTGGTTTAACTGGTTCTTCCCAAGCCATTAGTAACACTGATCTGTAACAAAGGGTTTTACCAAACCTGACAGAAATAGGAGTAGGAAAGGGATTTGTGTATGCTGTCCTTGCTTCTCTTAAAGGCAATATTAGACTGACAGTTCAATTCTTAATGTGAACTAGTGAACTCTCTTAAAAATATTTATTTTCTTTTTGTTACTTATTTCTTTTAGTGTTCTTCCACAATGCATTACCTTTTGTAGGGTTTGGATTTTTGGATAACGCTATTATGATTGCTGCGGTAAGTCCATTATTTAATTCCTTCATAAAGTCAGCGTGATTCATGTTGTTCAAGTAGTAAATGAGAGCTCCAGGAAGACTCCATTCCCTCTGTATCAACTCACTAATTTCTATTTTAATTTTTCTCTTTTAAAGAAAGTGTCCATGCTCTATTGAGCCTTTGCAGAATCAAAGGAGTGTTGTTCCTTCTGAAGGCTAGTATTGTAAATAATTTTTACTGAATTGAGAAGAGGCTTGCTTTTTTTCCCCCCCCTCTCCTACTTTGTGCTGCAAGACACATTTATGATCATGCAGCCAATACACTTTTTTTATTGTACTGATTGATGATAATGTGATTATAAAGAGTTGATGGATAGGTCTTTGGGGTTTTTACCAGTGTGTTCCTTTGTTCTGAATGATGCAGTGTTAGTGGTGATGCTGATCTGTGCTGATGTAGACTGGCATTTCTCAGTAACACTCCTGAGATATTTTCCAGTTTGGAGGATGAAATGGGCTAGTGAACAGGAAGATGGATAAAGGCTAAAGATACTGTTCCTTGTGTAGGATTATCATTGACAGTGTGATTTTAATTGTGGGATAATTCAGGTGGAAATGGACCTACTAGGTTTCTACTCTTGCTCCTGCTCAGGATCTTCCTTCTCAGGGTCTCTAGTCCAGCCTCCTGCTCAAAGCAGGGTTATCTCTAAGGTCAGACCAAGTTGTTAATGATTTTATCCTGTGGTCCTCAAAACGCTTCAAGGACAGAGACTGCACAACCTGTTCCAATGCCCAACTGTCCTCACAGTGGAAAGCATTTTCTTGTAACTGGAACATGTCTGTTTTGATTCATTTCCCTTGTCTGTCATCCTTGGGCCACACACTGCTGTTTCATCATGCAGTTCAGTGTGATTTTGTGTTTTTTTCAATTGAAAAAGTGAGGATCTATGATACTGTGTCTTGTTTGTGCAGTATTTGTAGAAGTCTGCATTTAGAGCTGTACATTCAGCTAAGAATTACAGTGGGGAAAATGGTATGCAGAAAACAAATGGTTTTGTCCATTAGGTGGCCATTATGAAACAATATGAAATATTAAAAGAATATCAGAAATAATCTCTTGTCCTAGGGGGAAGTACATATGCCAGGAGGGTAGGAGCTGTGTAGATCTATTAAAAGTAATGTTCATTTACGCTTTCAATTTTAATAAAGCAAGCAGAAAACAATAGTTTAAACAGTTGAATCAATACCATCTATTTGAACTCCAAATTCCTCAAATAATGAGAAAACTCTTATTTTTCAGGGAACCCAAATAGAATTGTCAATTGGAGTTGTCCTAGGAATTTCAACTATGGCAGGCAAGTAATAAAAATGTAATTTGTATAGACTAGTATGGTACATTTCTGTATTTTAGGCTGGAAAATGGGCCATGGGGCTGGAAATGGCTCCTTGGTCTTCCAGCTGCCTTTCCTAATGAAGAAACAACCTATGGTTGAAGCAAGGACATATTCCATTTGCAGAAATGGAATTTCAGTTCAAATAGCTTTTGAAATGCTTTTTGTCGGCTGTAATCTAAATGTTCAAATCCTGGGTCACTTAGGAAACTGTAATTACATTTTTGTAATGGAACTGCTCTAAATTCCCTGGGGTCTGATATTTCTGTATGTGTCTGTATGGGTTTGTAAGTTGCTGTTCACTTGCAGTGCTAAGTGAAGATCAGTGTTGGTGTCCTTGCACCGTTGACCAATGTTGTTGGTGGCTTTTCTGCCTCTGTGTGATACCATGGGAAGGCCCAGCAGCAGCCCTGCTCCTGCACCACGCCAAAGCTGATAAGCTCTGCTCGACAGTTTTGGTGCCTCTGCAATGTCAGAGAGGGGGGGGGAAAAAACCTGCTCGTGGATCCACCGGCTGCAGGTTGCTCAAAAGCATGCAGAGAGCTGAAATGAAAACGTACAGAGCAGAACAAGCTAATCTTTTGGAGGTTTGCAGCCCTCTTGCAATGCAAGACAATCACAAGCAAACTTTCCTTACAGATGATCTGCTCCATTTTAAGCAACTTTATCCAATCCTATATAAAGTATTTATTCCTAAACTGGCACCGTTCAGGGATAGGTTGAAATGGTTATTGAAGTTACGTATGTGAGTAACAGCTCCTTCTGTTTCCAGTGCTCCTCTGCCTCTGCAGGCACTGGGTGGCCTGGCTTGGTGTCCAGTGTCAGCTGTGTGAAACCAGCAACCGCGTACAGCCCTTTCACTGTGAACTGAAAAGTTACTGATTTCCAGGTGTCAGTGTTGTCTTTTTGTATTTGTCAAGTTTTCTTGATACGTATGAGAAAAATAGCCGCACTTCCTGTGTTGTTATTCCATGTGTTGTTATTCCATATTGCAATAACTGCTGTTATTGCCAACTGTAATAGGGTCAGAGGAAGAACTTACTTCTAGTCTTTCATGCTACATATACTGAGGAGAGTGAGGGTCACCGGGGGGTGAGGGGGGCAAGCTGGTTGGTCTTCTTTGTAATTAAAATAACACCTTGCTGTCTTCTCCCCTTCTCTTCCCTCTCCATCCCTCTAGCTGCTGCTTTGGGAAACCTTGTTTCAGATTTAGCTGGACTGGGGTATGTCTGAACTGGTATTATGAATATGAATTTTTTCCTCTTGCAAAAACTGGTACTACTGAACTAAACCATATAAACTGCTGAAATTACTTTTAATTTTTTTCCTAGCTCTTGTATTTTGCTTCAGGAAACTGCATGACTTACAGAAATGTGTTCTGGCCTTGCTAAGAGAACGTTGGAATATTAGGTGGTTTTTGTTGAGGTTAAAACTGCAATGCCATAGTTTTGAAAGAGAGTAACTCTCCTGCTATTCCAGTATTATGTATATAAGTAAGAAAATTGGGATTGGCATTTAACCTGACGCAGTGTAGTTCTGTAGGTAATGCTTGCTTTTAAGGAACTATTAGAATTATTTTTTTTCTGAAAAAAGTGCATTCACTAAAATACAAAATGGAAAAAATTTTGTGTGTGATATAGTATATTGCTGTGATAGAATATACCTAATGTACCTCAGATTGTTATGCTTAGATCTGAAGACATACAGTTTTATCTCAAGATAAAAAAAAATATCTGAAATGTCTTCAGATCTAGGCATATCTACTTCTGATATAAACAGATGCAGCTGAACCTTTGGGGTGTTTTTTTTAAAGGAAATCTGAGTAATTGCTGCAAGTCAAGCTGTCTGTTATGTCTCTTTTTTTTCTTTGCAAACAGCAAGGCTTATTTACTAACTAGAGTGTGCGTGTAGCTTTTCCTCCAATAAAGGACACTTACAAGCTCTGCAAAAATACAACAACATTCACACCAGTTGTGTCTTGCTGCATAAAGCTGTTTTGGCAATATTGTGTAATAAATCAGTAAAAAATTACTTAACTCACATTGCAAAATGTGACTGTCAAAAGTCTGAGCATTTCCCTGTATTTACCTCTTGATGGCTTTCTCAGTATGCTGAAGGAAAAACTTTTCATTTTGAGTTCAGTGCTTCAAATATTTCAAAATCCTTACTAGAAGATACTGTCGGATCCAAAATTGTTTCTTCTTTTCTTCCAGTCTTGCAGGTTACGTAGAAGCTTTAGCTTCACGGCTGGGTCTGTCAATCCCTGATCTGACACCCAAACAAGCCGATATGTGGCAAACGCGTCTCAGTGCACACTTGGTGAGTATTTCCTGGGTAGGCACTGTCTGCGTGGAGCTTTTCTTATATAAACTAATACACAATAAATCCTTCTATGTCACTTTTGCCATTAAATGCTTAATGACCACTGACATCCTCCACATTTCCTGAAAGGTTTAGTTGTGAGCCTGTGCCAGGGAGCGTTGTGAGACTGGATTGTCTTGGACTTGGGTGCCGTCTGTCTGCAAGAAGCCACGGGTGACTAGCAACATGGATAGTCTCTGCAGTGACCTCATCTATGCTATGCAGAGATCTGGGCTGAGTTCTGGCTACTGTGAGAAAATAGTGTTTTTGAAAGTTATGACCACTTAGTAGTTTATTGCTATACATCCTTTGTCAAGTGCTTGCTATTCATATGCCTCTACCAGTATGTATTCATTTCTAATATTCTATAGTTAACTTGGATATGAAAGTAGATTTCCCCTGGGTAAACTTATAGCATTTGAGTAATACTCAGTGCCTGGGGTTACAGTTACAGGGTTCTCACAGATTCTTTTTCAGGATGATTACTTACTTAACATTTAAACATTTGAAGCGGTCCCACTTCAACATTGAGAGCATTAGTTTATTTTGATGAAAGAAACAAATTATAAGAAACTGAGTAAAGAATCAGATGTTTCTTTCACTTTGCCAGAATGACCCTCTGTGGGGAAAAATACCCTTGCAGATTTAAGGGAAGAGAAATACCACTTCCTGAGGAAAGATGGGGGGGAAAGTTCACTTTTAACTGATAGATCAAAGCATTGAGCGAAGAATTGGCATGTTGTCAGTGGGCTGCCCTCTAGTCTGTGCAGCATAAGAGGCTTCTCAGTGGAAGTTGAGTGTGACCATCATTCACAGTACTTTTCTGGGAAAAGACTTCTGAACATCTTTGCCTGTATGCTGGCATTTTTTCTTTTGTATCCGCTGTCTCAACTTTCTCAATGCCACCTACCCACTGCTGTTGATGTGGTTTGGATGTTGCCTGTCTTACTACTTTCCTTTCCTCTTGACTTTCACATCTAGGTCAATTGGAAAATGTTTTCCAATCTTTTGTTTTCTTTTTTTTTTCTGTTTTGCCTTGTGCCTTTGCAAGCCATTACGTTTGTCCTGACGATAATGTTGCATTAACAGATTTATAACTGTACCTAAAATGTGGGGGGGGATTTTTTTCTTCCTTTCCCTGTTTTCTTGGCCACCCTGCTAATACTTTGCATCTGTCTCCTCCCTTGCCACCTCTGCAGCTCTTCATGGGTCATTCCCCTCCTCTTTATTCAGAATTGTCTTTTATCACACAGCACATGCTGTTTCTAACTTTGTCATATCTGTCTCTCATAAGATTGTGTTTCTAGTCTGCATGCTAAGAAAAATGTGGCTCCCAAATGAAAACTAAAGCAAAGGGTCTGTTTTCCTGGTTGTGTTGGTACTACACAGCAAATGAGTAACAACTTGTTGAGCAGTGAGAAACTTCTCTTTTTTTTTTTGTTTATTCCCTTTTTCCAGGGTAAAGCTATTGGAGTGACCATTGGCTGCATTTTAGGAATGTTTCCTTTGTTGTTCTTTGGTGATGAGGAAGAAAAACTGGAAGAAAAAAATTAACCTTTTTACAAGACATATACAAATGTAAACTACTGTACCTCAATTATTCGATTATGCTGTCAATATTTAGGAATTAACAGACAGTAAAAAAAATGTATAGACTTGGGAACAAAACCTTCAGCATGTCGTTTTATGGAAACACTAATTTATTGTGGCTTTGTGTTCTGTACTTCTTTTTATAAGATATCATCTAACTTTTTATTTAATTGTAAATTTTTGAAGTGTTTTCACTTATGGCAACTGATGTTTACCACTTTCCCTTTGATCTGATTCTTGAATGGATTATTACTTTAATAATCCGCCATGAATGACAGTATCACTCTCCAGTTGCATATTAGCTGCCTAACAGTTGTAATTGCATGATAAATTTCACTGCTGTTCATCAGGTCCTTCAATGCAGATTATTAAGGAGATCAGTGATGAGTAACTTGAAGTCCCTCACTTTGCAGGATCCCTGGTTGCCCCCTCACCAGCTATTGTTTTGCACTGCCTTTAGATTAGGTATTCCAGTGATGTGTGACAGTCAACTTTTGGGTTTTTTTTTTTTCCACAATTCTCACTAAGTGTCTCTGAATTGTCTTCTGAGATGAAAATTTTAACGCATGGACAAGGTAAGTGTTTACAGTGTAGGCTCTTTACCAAGTCCGTTTTTTAGCACTGTCTGTACTTCCATATTTATGCCTTTTTTTTTCCCTTTGTAAAAAATATTTTGAGAATTGACTTGAGTGAGCCCTGAGTACTGAGTGTGGTATTAAAGAATTCAGACCAGCTGTTCCAAAACAACAAACAATTATTTTTTTTTAATGTTCTACTTAAAATAAGTTGTGAATAGTTGATCAGGTGGATAAGGCTGGTAACACTTCAGGGTAAGAATGAGTGTTGGCATTGCAAGTTTAGAAGGGGTGGTTCAGCTGAAACAGTCTACCATCGGTCTGGATTAGAGGACCTGATTTACAGATTATAATTTTGTATTTAAGATTAAGCCTTTGTTACTTTTTTTCTTGCTGTGAGACAATTAGTAAAAAAAACCCAAGCAACAAAAAAAAGGAGACTCGAGGCCTTCTTCCTTTTTTGCCTTTTATGTTTGCAGTCTGTCTTGGTGTATTATAGCTGACAGTGCAGTCACAAGCAACTGTACTTTTTTATATGGTCATGAATAAATTGATTACAACCATTAAATAGTCATAATGTTTCAGGATCTGACTTGCCAATAGCATAATGCTATACTGGTAACTGTTGGCTAGAGGACAGGATTTCTTACCTGTTTGGAAAAGACACTAAAAAGAGGCATAACCAGAGCACTTTGAAAGTTTTATGGCTGGAATTGTTAGCACTTCTGAAACATAGAAAGAAATGTTTCTTTAAAAAAAAAAAAAAAGTCCCCTGATGACTTTTATTTCTTATAGGAAAAATCGTGTGTATGTTCTACACAGCTTGTTGCTTATCTCTTGGTCGTAAGTCTGACTTCTGTGGTCACAGTTCTACAAGCCCTTTAACAGCAGTACTGAAATTTGACATCAACCTCTGATGGAGGGGACAGTGATGTATCTGTTTTGTGAAAAGCAGACTTTGAAAACTTACAGTGAGTAGTCCTAGTAGCATGTGCTGTACTTTGTACATTAAACCAGGAGAATCTGGACCAAACTGTAAAACTAAGAGAGATCCCAGCCAGGCATAGAACACAAATGCAAAGGAGTTTTGGCTTGCATTTTCAAAGTTGGAAGCTTTATTAAAAAACTCTGACAACAAAAATATCCGTTCAACCACAAAAAAAGCCCCCACAAATCCCAGTCCTGCTAGGAAATGATGCACTTTCCCCAACAGATTGCTGCTTGTTTACGGTACTTCAGTGATCAGGATATGTTTGGTTTTTTTTATAGTCATCCATACCTTTGTCTTGCTTTAAACTCTTAACCTTTCTTCCTCTGCATGTACTTTTGGTTTTGGTATGTTTCTATACAAAGCTGTAAAGTATTTCCCACATGTTCTTTTTTTTTAATCTGAAGTACACATCAAAACAATTTTGTGTAGCTTTTTTTGTAGCTGTTCTTACAGTAATTCCAACGCTGTTTCCCATTATGATACCAGCATCTTCACTGGAATCTTTCAGCTGTGGCCAAACGTCTGTTCTTTGCTGTTGTACCAACTGGAACACTGTTTTCATCACGTTTTTAGAGCTCATGAGAACAATTAGAAGGCTGTCGCAGTGGTGTGTGTTTTATAACGGTGAAAGGAAAGATCCCGTACTATTGTTAAACAGCTTGTGCATGTAAACAGAGTACGTTTTGTTGCTGTATGTCAAACTATTGTACTGCAACCAATGCTTTTATCAAGATCAATGAACTAAAATACCTTCAAAGAAATTAATCATGTGCCGTCTTGTTAAACTATTTACCTGACCACAAAAATGTGGAGGGCAAGTGACACATGGTAAGAAATCTTGGGTGTTTTGGGCTGTTGTCTGATACTGTAATCAAGAAAGTGACTTCTGAGGTTTCAATATTTGACAAACATGGAGAAGTAACTCATGATTTGAGAGGAGTGGTGGCTCTGCTGGAGGCTGAGAGAAAGTGCTTGTTGGGGCCAAGCTGCCACCCTGAGTACAGCAGGGGTAGCTTGCTTTGCCTGCGGGATCCACTCTTGGGTGGATGTGGTACTGCTTTGTGGGGAAGGAAAGGTCTGTGCCCCATCTGCACCCTGTCTCCTTGCAAGGAGGTGGGTTTTTCTGGGGTATATGGATGAAAGTAATCTCTGATGCTCTGATCAAGCTTGTTAAAACACTGACCAGAGAAGATGGAGCACTAATAAAAGAGTTCTCTGGTTTTTGGTGTCTTCTCCCTCCTTGATAAAAGGAAAAACACTGCAGGCTTATTCAGACTATATTGCTCCATTTATTATTTTTTTATTATTATTTTATCAGGTTGTCCTGTGTTAACAGGAATTTTTCATGTTAAAGGGCTGGTAGACCTGAAATTGTGTTCATTTTAAAATGCTGTCTTTTATTGTAACATGTATTTTTGACTGTATGTTATCTCTAGGGACAAAGAACATGCATCCGATAATATGGTTACCCAAATCTTCTCACCAATATCTTCTCATGTACTTTTACATAAATTATATGAATTCAGACAACATATTTTGTATTGTCTTTAATTAAATTGTCAAACTTTCTGTAAACTTTTGTACTACAGCAAAGCTGTTCTGTGTTTCTTTATTAGACCAGATGCTGGAGGGGAAATGTTAATAATATCCTGTGGGTATTCAGCCTCAGTTCTACAAACCAGGAATTTATTATTTAAGTTATAAGCAGGTGGTCCTTTGTCACTGTCATAGGAGATACCACCATGGGGTGGTACTTCTGTCTCTTCATGCTTGGAAGAGAGCAATTTAAACAATTAAAATGTTTGCATGTTAAATTAATTGTGTTTGTGATTAATATTAGTCAGAAGTCCACATGCACTTGAACTTCTGGAATTGCCTGAGGTTTTTGTATGAAACTATACCTTTTTGAGCTTTCCTGGACTTCGAAGCTCTTTGCTCCCCCCTCAGCCCCCGGCCCTTGGTCAGTCCCTTTTGTGGATGTCTGTGTATTAAAGAAGGGCTGTGAGTAAAACATCGATACTGGAAGGATGGTCTCGCCCCATTTTGACGACCCGTGTTGGTTGGCTGTGATTTTGTTCTGACTGCACTGTGTAGTAGAACTCTCCATTGATGTTGTTCAGAGAGCCTGTTGCACTTGTAGCCAACATGTTTCCTTCTTCTCTGTCTGATGTTTTACATGGTGTAGCAATAAGCTGCCAGAGTGACAGTATATAAACTAAAGACCTTAATAAAGTATTGAGGAATTATCAACCTGCTCTGGGAGTCATATGCCTCTGGGTATTTAAAATAAGAAGAAAATGGCTAGAGCTACTCCAGGTTGCACTGAATGCTCTTGTAACATAAATTCACGCTCCTGTTTTAAAGTCTTTATTTAATGTTTGTGAAGACATTTATCCTTGTCTTAGTGTTCAGGACCCTTGGCATGCAGAATGTTGCTTCAAAATAGTGTTGGGGTGGGGGAGACAGAGGGCTTAGGGCAAACTGGGAATTTAAAAAACAGCTAAGATAAAAATAGGACGATTGTGTTGGTTTGTTCTGGAAGGCTCCCTCCCCCAAGCAAAACAATCCCCACCTTCCATAGAGACCTGAGAACTGCCCTCCCCCTCCTCCCCCAAGAGATTGTAGTCACTTGGATTTGGTCAGGGCTGTCTTTGAGACTCGGGTGTGTAATTCAGAATAGTGACCTTGGGTAGCCTCAGGGAGCGTGTAGTGCTCATGTAACATTTCTCCTGTAGGTAGATAGTGCCAAGATAAAGCCTCTTGCAGCAGCCTGGAAAGAACTGGCAGGAAAACAGTTTCTACTTAGTGGTCTGCACCTTGGTGGTCCATCCATAGGTATCTAAGCATCTGGCTTCAATAATGATGCAGCTCCACAGGCTCATGGGTTGCTCCTCCTGTGTATGTGTGCAAAGACTAAGTTGCTGTGAAATAACCAAAATCACTTGAAACTTTAAACCTGGTGCATTTTTTGTTCTGTTCTTGATACTGTGCTTATCAGAGCATCTTAAATACATATCTCTGATTATGAAAAGGGCCTTATGCTTTTGCCTAGAGAGTTTAAGCCCTTCCAAACCTGTAAGTGTTGAAATTATCAATCAGTAAATAGATCATTTTGCAATGGATTATGAAGTGTGCTGCATGGGTTGATTCACTGGTTAGAAAACATGTATCCAAAGAGCAAGATTTGCTGCATTTGGACCTAGAGCTGCTGTTCCCACTGGGAAGAAGTCACTGCTGAGCAGTAGCACAGAGTGCAGCCTTGCCTTTGCGCGGTGCTGCTGCTGCTTGGATTTGGCAGGGCCATCTGTTTGCACCATGGTGAGACTATCTATTTTTGCTGAAAATCACTTATGTGTTACTTCCAGGAGAAAAAGGAGGAGACTGGGATTCTGCTGTGTCATTTTCCCCACATGGGGATACATAGAGGATCTATCAAAAGAGGAAAAAACCCTATGATTTACATTCATGCTACTTCCCTGCTGTTTTCTGTGCCTCAGAGAGCCTTTACCACGCTGGGAGATTGGAAGAAAGAGCTGATGAGGCTTCCCTCTCCTAGCGTGGGTTTTCTGCACATCTCAGCTGTTGAGCTACCAATAATCCCTGCATAGAAGTAACTGCCAAAGGAAAAATGATAACAAGATACCACCTTTTGAACACGGAAATCCTTGAATGGGAAGAGGAGAATGGTTACAGGTGACTTATCTTTGCAATACAACTGCCGATGACCACATCAAAAGCCAGTTAGATCTTAAAAGGCAAACGGCTCCTTTTGGTGAAGGCTTAGGTGAGCTTTGATGCAGATCTGCAAGTGACTTTTTCTCTGCATCATTTCCCCTGATGAATTTCTTGCCCTGTTTTCTGTAGGAACGCTGAAGGTTGGTGCTTTCCTTCTACCCGCTTTTTATCTAGGAGAGCACCAAAACCTCTAAGGGATGGCAGGACTGGAAGAGACGCTGTGACCAGAGCCACTGCTGGCAGGAAAACATCCCTGGTCACGCTGTGATGTGAGGCACTCACATCTTCATTTATAGTCCTCCCCAGCTGCCTTGTAAAGGTAGGCTGGCAGCAGGATGGTTCCTCTGGGAAAATAAATTATTTTATTGGATTGTGTTAGTTTATGCCAAGGCTTATAATGACACGCTCAGGAGCAGGGTGGTCCCTCATCCAGGTATTAAAAAAAAGAGGCTACCTACATTGGAAGCCTTAACATCTCTTAAGATGACTATCTCCTTATCTCTACATGTGTGCGTAACTCTAGACTAAATATCTCCATGTTGTAGCAGATCACAAAGTCCTGGGAAAGCCAAAATGCAATTGCACGTCACGTTTCCATGGGTCACCCAGCTGACAGGTGAATGGTTTGGGTCAGTTGCAGACACCCTGCAGGCTTCAAGGCTTAGTTTTCCTATGTGTTGGGGGATTCCTGAAATGGAATTTCTCTGCCTCAATGTAGACTTTCCGTGTTGGAGCTGGGCAAGTTTGCCTGGGTTATGTACCCTTTGCTGATGGTGGAAACCAGCACCAGAGAATGTATTTTGTCTGGCGTATTGTGGGTGTCCACTTCAGGATGGGATCGATCGTGCTCTGCAGGCAGGAGGTTAAGCCCTACAGCCACCGAAGATGCAATGTTTATGTTAATCCTTATGGTCTTCTATTATTCTCCAAGCCGTGGTATTTTGACCCTACTGGAGTTGCAGGCATATCCTTCACCCAGGTTTTGCTTGACCTGGCCTGCACCTTGTTGCTTGTCATCAGTGCAGTTACTAGTTGTACAAGCTGGCTTGTACATGAAATGGAAGAGTTTATTTCACACATTAAATAACTGGCTTGTTGGATGAAAGTTGTTTACTGTTGTAAAGCAAACTTACTTTAATTTCAAGTGGAGCAGCTTGGTAGTGAAGAGGGGTGACAGGGAAACAAATGACCTCTTTAGAAACTTTCCAGCAGGGAAGATCTTTCTGGGCGGTTGTTCTGTGATGTTCCACGTGGGTAGCAAATTACCACTTTTTTTATTTTCATTTTGGCTGCTGTGAGAAACAATTGCAAATGTCACATGTCCCACAGCAGCGGGGTTCTCTGTTGTAAATTATTTTGCTTTAAAAATGTAGTCTGTTCAAATAAACAGGTTGGCCGACAAAAAGGTACTTCATAGCATACTTGATGTGCTGCTAAATGCTGTCAGCTTGATGTTGGAGGAAGTTGGTGTAATACAAGGTAGGCCAAGTAAAGGCCAATGGTGTGATGTAGCAAACGCTGTTACTGATGAATCATGATGAGAATTATGGCCTACAAAAAACATACACTATTTTTTGTGAATGTTCTGCAGCTGCCCCCTCTCAGTGCTGGGTTTGCTTGTGTCTCCTTGAGTCACTAGTGATTCTGATGCCAGCTTGGGGATCACATAATGGCACGTTGAAGAATATAACTGTAAAAGAAGAGAACACAGAAAGGAACAAAACCCTCCTTTCAAATAAATACAAAGAAATTATTAATTTCATTAAAGTGGACAACTCGACAACAGCAGTGTTTCAGTCTAAACCAGTATCTTTTGTTCTGGAAGGTCCTTTGTGGATGGTCACAAAGCTAGAAGGTTTCTGAGTTCCATCCCATGAAAATCACTTTGGTGCAGGTCCTGTATTGACTTTACTCTGATTTAAACTGAGCCATAGTGGATGGAGATGATGGATTTTGTGTTTTATTTCTTAATCTTCTTATTTTCCAGTTTAGTGAATTAGGATGTTCCCCATAAGTGCAATCAGCCTGTGAAAGCGTGGGAGTTGCTCTTTCTGTTTTGTGCTTGTCATTGTAAATGATTATTGAAAACAATGATGTGGAGTTTTTTCCTATATGATAGTATAATACTCAGCATGTTTTAAAACTCTCATCATATGGTTCCTAGCTGGATAAATGCTGTTAAGACAGTGTCACGCATAAACAGTCTATTTTCTCACATTGAATCTAAACTGGGAAAAGGTGTTAGGATGCACTTCCTTCTCCCCTTTAATCATAGAATAGTTTGGGTTGGAAAGGACCTTTAAAGACCATCTAGTCCAACTCCCCTACAATGAGCAGAGACATCTTCAACTAGATGAGGCTGCTCAGAGCCTCGTCCAACTCGGCCTTGAATGTTTCCAGGGATGGGGCATCTACCACCTCTCTGGGAAACCTGGGCCACTGTTTCACCACCTTCATTGCAAAAAAAAAAATCTAGTCTTAATCTGCCCTTCTTTAATTTAAAGACCTTGCCTCTTGTCCCATCACAACCTTGATGTGTCACCCCACAGCTTGTCGCAGGCAAGCCCGATGTTATCCCCCTCTGCCTTCAAGCCAGTTTTAAAGCTCTGTCAGTGAGCCCCGCTAGCTCATGAGCAAAGATCCTCTTCCCCCTTGGAGAAAGGTGAATCCCATCTGACACCAGCAAGCCCGGTGCCACGTAGGCCATCCCATGCTCAGAAAACCCAAAATGGTCTTGGTGATGTCAGCCATGAGGCCAAGTATTAATAGACTGTTTCTTCCAATGCCTCTGCCCACAACTGGAAGGAAAGGAAAAAAATTACCTGTGCTCCAGCTTCCTTTACCAACTGTCCAAAAGTCCTGAAGTCTCTTTGATTGCCCTTGAACTACGCATTGCAACTTCATCACCAGCAATAACGGGTAATTATTGGTAGTCTGTTTCACCTTAAGTTCTGGCAATTATTAGTGCACTTCATTTATGTATGATTTGGCTACTTCCTTCAAAAGACCCTTCCAGCTACAGTGGATGATACAGCATTAGTTAGTTGTGTGAACCGTACTGGTTTCAGAGGATTTGTTTGCTTCTTGCTCTTTGAACTAAGCATTCAGCCTTCTGTTGCTTTCTGTTACAGCAGTAATCTTCTGCGTGTCGTGGTGAGGTGGCTCTGAATGTTGTGGAAGAGACACCGCCAAAATAATCTGGCTTGTGTCGTCGATTCATGGAAATCAGGTTTAAAATGTCCTGATGAAAGCGCTTAAAGTCTCCAAGATGCACTATGACTCACACACACTTGCGGTCTAGTCGAGTCATGAATCTGTTTCACTTCCCATAGTTTTTTTTAGGAAGGATTTAGGAAATCATCAGATCCAGCTCTGTGAGTGGAATGATCAGGACTCTGACACCCATGTGTGGTCCATCAGCCTGGGCATGGCTGTGCAGGAGACGTGTTGTCCACCTTGCACTAGTGCCACTGCACACCCTGAGTTTTGCCACACTGACGGCTCCGATGAAGCCGACAGTAATTCCCATCGTGGGCACAGTTCCTCGTGAGGCAGCGCCCATGCTCTGTGCCTGTGAAAGCAGAGAGCAGAGGGCAGGCGCAGAGACTCGGAGGGCTTCTGCTGCCAGGAGGCACCTGCTTAAGAAAGAAATTATCTGCTGCAGGACAAGTGACAGGTCGATGTCTTCTGGCATACCAGGGTTTGTGTCTTCTGGTCTTGGTTTGTGTCCTCTGCATCTGGAGCCATCTTTGACGCATTGTGGTTTTTGCGTATTTTATCTCATATCCTCATCTAATTTTACTCTGGGTAAAGTTTGCTGGTAACTTCCTTCTGATACGTTGGTGGTGGGTGATTGCTCTTACTTCCTCCAGGTTGTAAGAAAATGCAGAGGGAACCATGGTGGCACAGAGGGTTAGAGTAAAAGGCAGGAGAGTTTCTGCGTTTTCTGAACATGCTTTTTCTCTTTGCATGGATGCTGTAGAGATATGTAAGTGTTAGACATTTTTTTTTTTTTAAAAAAAAAAAAGCACCCTTAGCTGGTGGTGGTGCTGTCCATGAATGACTGTTCTGGCTCCACTTGGCAGTACCATGCATGTTGCAGGATGTTGCAGGCATGGTGATGCTGTAGTTCTTTCGAAAACTGTGGTCTACAGCTTTTGATATATTTTGCTTTCAATTCTGGGTTTTTTTTCTCCCTAGCCTACATTTTTAAGTGTTCTTTGGTTTGCTGCTTTGAATTAGTACTCCAAAGTGTGTCATACTAAGTAACTCCTTCCTCTGTTTGGTGTACATGCATGCTGAAAAATATCCATATCCTAAACTTTTAACAAATCTTAGTCACTGTTGAAACATAGTGCTCTTTTCTTTTTATCAGTTCTGCCAGCCCCTTCATCCCATATAATGCTATCCTTTCTGTGAGTAAATAAGCTCCATTTTCTTGTGTTTATTAGCCCAGGATGGAGTATATTTCAGGGATTGCCACAAGATAGCCATTACAGATAGGAACATTTTACTGCCATTACTTTTCCTTCCTCCTGATGTTGCTGTCTGTGCAGTCAAAACTGTCGCTCAGCCTTCATTATTGCACAAAGCAAATGTTTTTAATTTTCTCCCACCTCTAAATTTCCAACTTTACTGATTCCTAACTGTGAATGGTTGCTCCTGATTTTTTTGTCTCTACACGTGAAATTGGATTTTTTTCTTTATTAAAAATGTTTACATTTCCTCCCAACCTAGAATCATGGAATCATAGAGTCATTAGAGTTGGAAGGGACCTTAAAGATCATCAAGACACCTCCCACTAGACCACCTTGTTGAAAGGTTGTTCTAACCTCTCTGAATCTTTCTTACAGGATCCTGTCACTAGCAAAACTGTGAGCAGTAGTTGAGGGAGAGGTGTGCTTTTTTACTTATTAACGTTAATATTTTGCTTTCTGTGTTCTCAATGCCAGTTAAGTCAAACTGTTCTTATTCTTGGCATTACTGACCACCCATGCAAAGAACACCATCAATATCTTTTGCTATTTTTCTCCACAATCTTTGTGTCTCTCTCTTTTCTAGTGATTTTTTTCTTTTTTTTGGCATCATGTTCAGGAGCTATTAAGCGTTCAGCCCACAGGAGGAAACTCTGGGTTTGCTGATCTTTGAAACAGTGAATCAATTTATAGAAACTGGCAGTTTTGTCATTTAATAACGCTGCTGGAGGAACCTACCGCACATCAGCTTGTCATTCTGTTTGGAGGGTAGGATTTGTCTCACTCAATTGCAGCTCTTTGGAAGTTACACTTACCTCTGAGTCACTCTGGGATTCAGACAGGCATCTCCAGAGGATGCTTATGTCCCTCTGCTTCCAAAGAGGAAACTTAGCTTAGGAACTCTAAATTGTGCCTCATACTTTAGACTTGTTGGGTGGAGGTGAGGTAAATCCAGTATCGCCACCTCATGGTTCTTGAACTACATGCAGCTTTCTGCTCCTGAGTACAGAATCCTGCACTTATGGTGGGCTGTGGGACTGCGTTTGAAGGTTTGCTGCTCAGTCACCTGCATCTTGGGAGAAGATGAGCCAGCAAAGACCATTGTACATCTGAGTCACTGTGGTGACTCAACCAAATGAAGTCTGCATTTGCAGGTCTATTGGCAAATTCTTATGCCCGTCCAACGTTCATTTCCCTGACTCTTGCAACTCTTGACTTGTGAGGATTTTGATACATGGCTTGTAGAGTTCGGAAGATGAGTAGCTTCTGCAATTGGTGTAAGCGAAGAGAAGAATAATAGTGACGGATGGGAGACAATTTATTTTAACATGACCATGCTCCAAACTTGGAGCAAACTCAAAGCAATAATAAAGTCTTTGACCTTCAGGACTAGACACTACTAAATTGAAAATAAAGGAATTATTTCTGGTTGTGTTACAGGACTGTCAGACTGACATTTCTGTTGGCAGGCACCAAAAACACTGCTGTCCTTCACTGGAAAAGAGGGAGGCTGTTATGCTCTTGGCCTGAAAGAAATATTGTGCCTCATCCATATTGGAGACTTCCCTCAATGTCTTAAATCAAGTGACTTTTGGAAAAGCAGCTCAAATTCTTTGCTGAGCTGCTTTTACAGTTTCCAGTTCTCTTGACAGGCTGGGAAACTGGGCCAGAAGAGATACTGATAATGGTGTATCAGGTCTTCTAGGCAGGTTGAAACAGATTTGGCAGGGCTGTATCCAGCCCACGCTAGTAAATAAAAAAGACTTCTATGAAATTCACTGAACAGATGATGGGGCCTCAGTCCAGTGGCTGCACATCTGGTTCTCCACCACGTCAGTTGCAAAGGTTTAATTAGCAATGGGCAGATTTTGTGTAGGGTGTGCGATGGGTGTCTGGAGATGTGGAGATGCCCCTTTTTCTGGAGGATAAGCCCCAGATAAACTTGAGAGTAAGATGCAGCTTCCAGAGGATGAGCACCTGTTGTGTGCATGAGCAAGCAGGTGCTGACACCTGTACTGAGGCCACAATAATTTATTTCCTGAGACTAGTCCTTTGGCTGATGGTTGATGTAAGGTCTTTACATAGGTAAAGAGCATGTAACCATAGATTCCAGCCCTTTGCAATGCTGCAGGCTAATCATTGGTGACTTCACTTGGGATTTTAACATCAAAGTACAAGGGAAGTTTCCATCCCTGTTGTCTCAGTGTGTCCTCTGCCTGTCTGGTACACTCACTCCTCCTCTCACGGCTGCAGACCCGCTTGCTGACATGATGCCTCTATTCCTGTGGGTGAAGAAGTCTGCTGGAGAAATTAATTGAGGGAGCTGCTGGCAGGCACCATCAGTGATGACAAAGGGTTGATACAAGCCAAGTCTGGCACCAGGAGAGATTTGGGTTCACACCAGCAACAGGGAGCTGTTTGGCACTGGACACAAAAATAACTGTCATCCCAACTACTGTATTGAACAGTCAGTGCTGTGGGAGGGAGGCCTAAAAAATTGTTGGAAGCCCAACGTCTGACAAAGAGAGAAAGGGAAGCAGGATGAAAAGTCGTGGTGGTTGAAATGGGATGTAAGCATTTTTGAATGGGGATGTTACATTTATGTGATGGATGCCTGCTGTGGTGAGGCTTAGAGTGCAAGGGATGGCTGGGTTAAACAAGGGAAGGAAGAGAAAAAACAGTGTTTGGGTGTTAAAAACTGGGCTGATGGTGGTGGGGGAGGGAGGGAGAAGTGATCATTCAGCAGTGTAGGGAAATGAAGGAGGCCTGAGAATCAACTTGGAAAAAAAAAAAAAAAGAGAAAGAAAGAAAGAAATGATGCCTCAAAATCTTATCAAATGAGAGGACTGTATTAAAACCTTGTGGGGACATGTGGTCCTTTATGGATGTTAAAGCAGGCAGCAGGAGTGCAGGGATGCACCTTGCCAGTGTTCTTTGAGCTCTGGTGGTGGGTGTTGCTGTGAAAATCAGAGATGTTTTGGTTGATGAGCTTGAGAGACTGTTTTGCTGCTTTGATTAACCTACTTGAAAGATCTTGGTTGGTTTTTTTTTTTTTTTTTTTGCAAATGTTGTATGACTTATTTGGCAGACGGGTGCAGGTTTGGGGTTTTTTTTGCATTTCAAAATGGAAATTGAATATTGAATAAACTGGGGAAAAATAACTGTATAGGTCAATAGCAGATAGAAGTCAAGAAATTTCCCTTTCAGCTGGATTCAAAGAAAGCCATCTTCATTAATATGTGTATTTCAGAACACATACTTAATCTTCATCATTAATCTTAACATAGATGATGGATTTATGTCAAGAGGCAACAAGGTTAACTCAGTATATGAATGACTGTGGTATATTCCTTTCACCAAAGAGCACATTTATCTTGATGACACTTATGTTGGAGCTCCAGCAAATGTACTTTTCCAGGGGAGGTATGGGAAGAATAGCTTCTCACCTGACTATCCATAATACAAACCTCACACTGTTATATTAGTTCTTCATAATCAAAGCCTGAATGTGTGTTGTTTTAGGCTGACATCCTGAGCTGCATTAGGCTGGGCATTGGCAGCTGGGCAAGGGAGGTGATCCTTCCCCTCTGCTCAGCCCTGTGTGCTGTGTCTAGAGCATGTCTCTGGTACAGGAGGGACATGGAGCAAGCCCAGTTAAGGTTAAGGAACTGGAGCATCTGTTATATGAGAAAAGGCTTGAGAGAGCTGGGATTTTTCATTCTGGAGAAGGGAAGGCTCAGGGTGACCTTACTGTGTGTGAGTACTTGACTAAGGGGGAGTAAAGAAGATAGAGCCAGATGGCCCTCAGTTGTTCCCAGTGTTGGGACAGGACATTCCACTTAAACATAAAAAACCCCAACATTTTATTCTGAGAGTGCTCCAGCACTGAAGCAAGTTGCCCAGAGAGGTTGTGGAGTCTCCATCCTTGGAGGTACTGAAAACCTGACTAGATGCAGCCGTGAGCAACATGCTGTAGGTGACCCTGCTTTGAGCAAGGGATTGGACCAGGCCATCTCTAGAGGACCCTTCCCACTTCAGCCATGATGTGATTCTGAAGAAAAAAAAATCTTCACTGGAATGAAACTGCAATTGTTCAGAGGGTTTTGGTTAAAAATAAAGAGAAAACAAACACTATGTCGCTAAAAGTTCATTGGTAGGTAGAGCTTGGAAACATCACTGTGGTCAAGTCCACATTTTACTTCTTACAGGATTCGCAGTGCTTGTCAGAAGAGGAAGGAGACGTGTTTTGAATTACACTGGGAGGGTTTTGGGGATTGAAGCCTGGTTTGGCAAAAGTGCTTTTGAATTTCCTAACAGGAAGAAGCTCCTGCAAATAGCATACCAACTGTGTGGTGTTACCTTTGTGTGAGACGTGCCACAGCTGGGGGACATTCCTCGGAGAGCTTGTGCGCTTCTGTGCCTCCCTTCTGGCAATAAGCAGGACCTTTTTTACTTTTCAAATGCACCTCTGATTTGCTGGTTGTTTCTGTCTCCCTTACCGTTCTGTGTGCGTGTATCCCCAAAGGTGATGGCTTTCCAGGTCAATTGGCTCTGAGCGGGCTGACGGTACAACAGCTGCAGGCTCTGATCTCTCTGGAATGAGTTACTTGGAGCACACGTGAGAAATGCAGCCTAATCCTTCTGTAGCTTGCAGGGCTTGGCATGAAATACCTCTTCTCCTACGGGCCAAGTATATCTCACTGCAGGCACTTAACGTTATCCCTGCCCTCTGGGCCATTCTCCTTCTGCAAGTGTTTATTTTCTAATCAATGCTGGAGAATTTTGATCATTGGAAGAGAAAAACTTGGCAGATTTTGGGGGCTGTGTCTAATGTGGAGGTGGCAGCAGCGGCCATTTCTTATTTGGAGGGGAGAGAGAAGAAAAATGAAGACATTTGTTCTAAACTGTCTTCAGTATTTATAGTTTAAAGGCTGGCTGGGGTGGGGCTGTATCCCGCAGTTGACTGGTGGTGGGCATAAGGAAAAGACTGGTTGTAATGTAGGTGAAAAAGACAGCAGTAACAGGAGCTTCTGAAATACCATCTGCTAAATAGTAATATTGGGTTCCAGGCACTCCACCAGTGTAATTAATGTGTGAGTGGGCTGTGGGACTGCAGCTGGAGAAGAGAATTCTCTTCTAAATATATTTATCATTGTAACTCAAAAAAACCAGAAGGGGAGAGTGTTGACGTTTTTTACTTTTTTAATAAAAACTATTGCACATCATCAGTTTTATGCAAATATTAGATAAGAAACACGTCTTGCACACAATGAGGTTTTAAAGCTGCTGGAATAAAACTATTGGAAAACATAAAGGCTGTTATTTAATTGCAAATCAACCCTCATTTTCCTGACTAATTCTGCTTTTCATTCCTTTGCTGCTTTATGATGCCTGTTCAATGTGGAGGAGGCCATCAGGCAGCTGTGCTGAGAAGTTCTGGTTAATCTGTTGTACCCAGAGCTGCAGAGTGACCTTGGGCAACGCACAAGTGTTACACAATGAAAACACTTATTTATTACTATTTTTTTTATATGCCTGCATTAGGCTCTTAAATACCAAATTTCTTTTACAGTCAGGACTTTTGGGCCCCTCTGCAAGTTGTGGGAATTCTCTATACCAAAGCCTAAGTCCGAGCAGAGATCCTGCCGTAAATCTGTACCTTGGGAGTATTTAAAATGATGCTTGTTCTGCAGGATTTTTGAGGTAAGCGGTAGAACTTTATGCTGATCCCTACCCATGGAGGTGTGGGATTGAATTACTCCATCAAGAAAGAAATCCTGCTGCCTCTTGCATAAACAAGAGAGAGATAGACTCCCTTTTTTACCCTTTGCTCCCTAGCCTCCACAGCATTCATGGCAAAGGCAGGTCCGTGGCATTTCACTGCTCCAGGGATGGGTGATGATGGGGCAGAGAAGGGTTTGGGCTGGGCTCATTTCCCTGTGTTTCCTCATGCAGCGCTGATGCTCAACCCTGTGTCACCATCTCAGCATGCAGATAATGTTCAGGCTGACGCACATCTGGTGAGAGCTGTTGTCTCTGGACTCAGGCTGGAGACCGAGGAAGGCTTTCGCCATGTACGGGGACTGGAAGTAGTGAAAGGAAAGAGTCAGGGTCTGAAATACAGGAGATGAACAGAGGATGGTGAGACAGTCAGGGATTGCTATGAATAGTAATTTGCCCAGTGGGAGGTTCACTTGGAGTGGGTCAGGGTTGGATCCTTAATATTTTTGAATATCTGGAATGACCTAAACCTGAAATTTAGAGGAAAAATGAAGATTACCAAACCTTTTGAAATTCAGAGGAACTGGTGCTAGCAGGCAAAATGCCTCCTGAACATCAATGCTTGCAAATTTGTCCATATCAAAGAAAGGATGTTTCATATACAAGCTTGCAATAAACTGTTGGAAGTGCTTTGGCAGTATCTGAACCCTGGAAATCAAGGGCTCAATCAGGAAGGGTCTCAGTTGTACAAAGACTTTCTTCATTTCTAATCAAGGCTTTTGTGTCTGTCCTTAAAATCTCCCAGGGGCCAACTGCTGTTTGCAAGTTCAGTCCTGTCTCATGGCTTCCCATTAGTGTCTGACTCTGAACGCTTAAAAAATTCAGCACAAAATGAGGCTGGTCCTATTAAATACTGGAAAATTGTTGCTGACAAGTGTTTGCAACAGTTTGTAAACAAATGAGAGATCATAGGGACTGAGGGCCATGGCTATGTTTTTAAAAATAAATGTAAATATTAGGCTAAGAGAGAATTGAAATTGTGTTGCAATCTGTTCTTCAGGCTGCTGGTGCCTACCATTTCATGAAGGCTTTCCCATTGGGGGTAATTATCTGCTCTGTGTTTGTACAGAAGCTTTTCCAGTTGTCATTGAGCCCCTTTCCAGCACTGGTTGAGGCTGAGAAAACACAAAGACCAGAGGAGAGCAGGGGTCAGCAACCAATACAGAAGGAAATGATGGTGGGGATGCACGAGCAGCGAAAGCCCATGAGACCAGCAGCACTAAGCGCAGAGAAACCACAAGCAAAAGCCACCCATTCAGACCTTCTCTCTCTAATGAGGATAGCTATAGGAAAAAGGATTATTTAGATGCCTGTGATAATTAGAGAAGAGAATGGTGAGACTTAGTTGCTGTTTGAGAGAGAAGACAGGTGGCCAGAGAGCCATGTGACAGTGGCAGGGAAGCGTGCTGTCACCTGTCTGTCAGTGCTTTGGTTACAGCCAAGAAAAGGAAAGGGGGTCAGGTGGAGGGAGAATTTCAGAGATTGTTTCAGAGAGGCAAGTCTGTGACAGAGAGAACATCTTTGGTGCAGTGTAAGACCAAATGCGGACACATTGCTCAGTTGAACCTGGAAGAGATGCACATGATGTTTATTTTGAAGGCAGAATGAGGAATTTTCAGCTTGATGAGCAGTTAAATTTTATTTGTATTTTTTGTAACCTCTGGAAGGGTTACTGTAAATTCTTGGGTATCAGTTTTGAGATTTTGGTATAAATTTGAATAAATGAATAGCAAACAGGAGGGCAACATGAAAATACATGAACTGGTAGTTATACCTTTGGAAGAGAGAGCAGTCTCCTGGGTCTCACTAGCAGGTTCTCCAGGAGTACAACGCTATTTGCCCCAGGGCTGCTTAGCAGCTGAGCCCTTGGGTCAGACCCAACAGGCACCACAGCTCTCCTGAAAATGAAATGTGGGGAGTCTCTTCCATGGTTTTGAGAATGACAGGCTGGTTTTGTTGGTATGCCCCAGGTGTTTCCTACAGTTGTGCTGCAAGCTGGCCAGGCCACACAGGGCAATAACCAGAACCAAATGGCAGTCACCCCTTGCACCTGGGCATTTTTAGTGGTTCTGTATTTAGCAGCAATTGGTGTCTCTAGCTGTTAACTAGAATTAATCCAACCTGTGGGTGGAATAGTTTCCCAGTGAAGAGTGTAGTTTCACCAAAATGGAAATGTTTGCCTGATACCTGCTGATTTTTATGGGTCTGTAACTGGAAGACGTCTTTTCTTCCATTTAAGTGCCAAAGTGTTTCATTTAGACTTAGGTCTGCATAGAGATTATTGTAATCCCTTCAGTGTAATGCAATATTCTAATCTGAGTGAGTGGAAATGATGCACATGAAAAGTGCCAGAATGGAAGGAGAAGAGGCAGAGATTGTTCCATAAGAAGTACAAATTTAAAAGCTAAAATGTTGAAGTGACTTGTCAGATGCACTACTGGCAATATTTGTGGTGATTAATAATACATTTTTGAGGAAAATTTGTTATAAATACAGTGTACCTCGGTGGTGATGATGTTTGATCTTAAGATGTGGTGTATTTATGGACTTTATTATTAAGGATTTGTAGCAGCCGTGAGATAACATAGTCTGATCTCCTGGACTCCTAGAATTTTTTTATATTATTGTCTTCTAAATCCTCTACTTTATTCACTTAAACTGACACGTGAGTGTTGGAGCTTGAACAGATTGGGATGAACTGTAACAGCAGCTAAACCCTGGGTGCAGAGGAGGGAGAGGTATGGATGATTGCAAGAGGTGGGAAAGGTTTGGAGGCTGGGGCTGTTCTAAAGCACAGAGGAGGAACGTGGCACACATTGCAGAACTTCGTCTACCTCCACCTTCCTTTCCATAGCGTGGAGGGGATGGCTGGAGGGCCCCAGGCCTGCTGCCAGGGGAATGTGGTGCAGAAGCACTGCTGATGTTGCTGATGGCTGCCCTCCTGCAGGCAGCTGCTCTCAGAGGCAAACTCAGCCCTTTCTTCAGGAGGACACCGAAATGCTGCTGTCCCATGAACGTGTGAGTAGAGCCAGGCTGTGGAGAGGTGGCCCCATGCTGTCCTACCACAGAGCAGTCAGGTCCATGTGGGATGGATCCAGCCCCATATGTGTCCCAGGCAGATAATGTGAGGCTGGGAGGGGAGCTGTCTGTTTTCTCAGCTATACATGTTTTCACGCAATTTCAGTTCATATTTTTTTGCACCTTGACTTTACATTTTCTTTCTCTCATTATACTCCAAAATTCAGCTATTTTGGCTTGAGTGGAGGGGAGGAATGAATAACCTGTGGAAGCAGTGAGTGATTTTATGGCTAACACAGCTGAACACATTGTTCGATATATTCATAACATACTGAAAAGGGGAATGAATGGTAATGGTACTAAGCTTTTGGGGGCAGTAAAAAATGAAATGAAATGACCAGGAGTTAGTAGGAAGAAGATGGAGCAGCAAATTCTGGGACTTGTGAGCTGTCTCAGGCAATGAAGTCAACAACGAACTTGAAGAGGTGGGCAGTGAGGAGCGGATACTGCGTGTGGTTTGTGAATCACCACTAACTATCCTCAAGAGACTGGGAATTCCTGACAGCGGCATGAGTTGTGCTGGAGGTTTAATTTGTCTACTGGTAAGAAGCCTTTATTTCCAGAGATTATAAGATGCATCTGGTGTTTGTTAAAGACTGAAAATTTCTTACCCTGCAAATGAGCTTTATGGATTCCTAAAGACAAACTCCATGCCTTGGGGGAAGGAAAGAGAAAGATTTTACATGTTATTTACAATGTTATGGCATTTTTGAAAAGAAAGTGGGCCACATTTTCATTTGGCATAAATATTGTGCAATTAATGTAAAGTACATACTGGCTTTTTGCCTGTTGAAAATCTGACTTGAAAATGTGTAATTTCCTAAAATCTATTGTGAAAGGGTTTTCTTGTTTCTCCCTATGTAATTGTAAGGATTTTCTTGTAAAGGGAGAAGGTAATTGGCTGATTATGCACACAGGATTGACTAAAAGACAAAATAAATAATGAAAACGGGTTAAAATATCCATCTGCTTTCTTGGAAGCCTTGGCATGTTCTCAAACTGCATAAATACACAACTTTGGGCCGGACTTGTGGCTATTCAAACTGGTGGTTGATTTAAAAAATAACCCCTTCCCCAATGTGTAGTGGCCTTAGTGTCCAAGCCGTCGCTCTTGGAAACAGAGCTAGTGGGAATGGTGCTGGCAAGGTGGTCAGAGATAATTGGTACCTTTAGGAAAATCACTACTGGGTGAGAAAATATTATTTGCAGAACAAAAGAAAACATTGCATGTTAATAATTCATTTGAACAGGAAAAAATGCCCTGTTATTGCTTATCCTTTTTTCCTTGCCTTGTGATACAGTGATACCACTGCAGACCTTTAGAGCTACTAGCCATGTTTCCCAGGTTGAAGCCCTCCCTGAGGTTAATGAGTGCCATCCAGGGCTCATTGAAAAAGCCGCAGCAAAAATCTGATTAAATTCAGTTGATTGGGGGTTTCACTCAAGAACTTTCCAGACCTGAAATGTCAGGAAAGTTCCTAATTGGTGATGGGCATCACACAGCAAACAGAGATTTCTGTAGCATATACAGAGAATCCGAGTCCAGCACTGATAATTGGCCTTTTTCACGTTGGTAAAGTGCTGCAGTTATTTCTGGCATGGTCTAAATGAACAATGCTAAATCTATACTTTTCAAATGATTCTGCCATCATTCAAGACTCCTCAGCACATTGCTCAAGTCCACTTGACAGCCCTTAGACATCCACCTAAAGCAAAAATCACCTCACTCAGCTTTGCAGTAGCCTCTTGCCTAGAAGGACCTCCGCCATTTTGGAACCACGTTTCCAAAAAACCCAGTTATTTTATTTTCTCTACGGTGAAGGTGACCGTAAACACCCTTATATGCATTGACTCAAAACTTCTGCTCTGAGCTTAGGTAGGTAAGTGCCTTGCACCCCAAAGCCACTCCAAATAGCTAAAATTTCATTTTAAGTTTCCCTGGCTAGCTCTGTCATGTAGGCCATAAACTGGTTGTTAAATAACAAAGCAAAAAGTGGTTTTATGCCTGTAGGCTAAATGTGAGTTAAACACAACTGACAAATTACATTTTCAAATTAAACATACATGTCGCTAATCCATTCTGGCCTGGCTTTCATGCCGTTACCCATCCAGATAAGAATTCTTATTAAATAGTTTGATTTATCTCTCTTTTCAAGCCCTTTCAGATTAATTAATTTTTTTTTCCCATTATGGCTTATTATTATACCGTTAAAAATTATGAGCAAATATTAGATTTAATCACTTCAGTGTTGCAAAGGCAAAGTTTGATTGATGGATTCCTGGTAGAGCTTCTCAAAATACTAAGATCTTCATCTATCTTAACAGAACATATTGTCATGACACATTTTTTATTAGGTAGGAAGCAGTGACTTGGAGGAAAAGAAAACCCTCTTGAAGTTCTTAGCTTCAGCTCAAATGTTTGTGTCTCAGTCTGGATCTCCAGCATTTTACTTGTCAGTTGGTTTGTTTTTTTTTTCTGGGCAAACAGTTTAAACACATGAGAAGTTTATTTACGCAGGTAATTTCGATGTGCTGAAAACTCCCCAGTGTGCACACCCTTTTTATTTGGCTTTCTTTTATAGATCTGTAGAATGGTTTGGGTTGAAAAATACCTTAAAGATCATCTAGTCCCAAATCCCCTGCCACGGGCAGGGACACCTCCCACTAGAGCAGGTTACTCAAAGACACATCCAGCCTGGCCTTGAACACTTCCAGGAATGGGGCATCTACAACTTCTCTGGGAAACCTTTTCTAGTGTCTCAGCACTCTGAGTATATGTCATCCTCTTCCTTATAGCTAATGTAAATCTCCCATCTTCCAGTTTGAAGCCATTGTCTCTTGTCCTATCACTACATGCCCTTGTAAAAAGTCTCTCTCCATCTTTTCTGTAGCCCCTCTTCAGATACTGGAAGGCTGCTATAATTTCTCCCTGGAGCCTTCTATATACTGGGCTGAACAAGCCCAACTCTCTCAGCCTGTCTTCTTAGGAGAGGGACTCCAGCCCTTTGATGATCTTCAGGACTCCCTCTGGACCTGCTCCAACAGGTCTGTGTCCTTATGTTGGTGTCTCCAGATCTGGATGCAGTACTCCAGGCAAGAGACTGTGAAATGAAGGGATGGTGAGAGCATTCCTTGCCATGTGGTTATAGGGTTAACATTGTTTGAGGACTTCTATTATGTTCTGCTGTCTTTCAGCTATTTGCTGTTCTGGCACTTTCACCTGAATTTTGAAGTAGGATGTCTGGTATAGAACTACAGTAGACCTTGGTGTCAACTTATGGAAATGAAGCTCTTCATAAAGCTTGCATGAAAATCTAAAGCATTGGCTTTTTACTGCCTGAAATGGTTTCTTCTGCTTCTCAGAACTTCTGAACAGACCCCGTGACAGTGTCATGAGGAATCTCCTTCACTATTAACTGGAAAGGATGGAAAGGATCACCTCAAAAAGTCACATTTGGTTTGGTTTAACCTTGTGCTTTCAGTAGTTCAGTCTGCATAACTTCTATTAAGTGGAAATCATACTTCTTGTGGGTGATATAATTAACTGATTTTATGCTTAATCTACATCTTGATTTCCTTAAAACTCACTTTTTTATTCTGTAGACTTAAATAAAAGTCATTAGGTTGGTTGAGGCTAACTAGAGAGAGTCAGAATCTCTATTGGATATGAGTCATCATTAAATCAGTAGTAATGACACCAAAGTAATAGTCCCTATAATTTAAAACCTGGGAACACCAATCAATTACAATTTCCACTATTTTATATTGGAAACCACACTGACTTTTTAAATCTGTCAAACAGAAAGCTACAGGACAGAGGGAGGCAGAGAAAGCAATAAATGCCTGAGCCAGTACCCCTTTAATCAGTGGTTTGTGCTTTTTCAAGATGTTCTGTTCAGCTTTATCAACCTCATTTTTTGTTACTAAAAAATGTTCATTTTTTTCCTTGCTTTGTGTCATCACTTTTTTTTTTTTTTTTTTAATTTAAAAATAATGAAGGCTAGAATTAGACTTGTAGTGTCTAGCTACATCTGTCCCCCCCCCACCCACTTGAGGCCCTGGTATAGAATGGAGATCGTCTGCTTTTGGAGGAGCCTGTTTTCCTCTTGTCTGGAGAGGATTCCAGACAACTGATGGGTTTATGCTTGTCTTTAGGAACAGCTAAAGTTCAGTGAGAACTCCTGCCTGTAGGTAAATCTACCTATCAAAGCAACGCGAAATTTCATTTAGAATCACATATAAAAGCTTTTCACTGATACCCACTTCAAGTGAATGCAGTTATCTTTTGAATTCTATTAAATTTAAGAAAACTGCAGAAGTTTAGTTTCTCTCTTTCAGCTATGTAACTGGTATAAACATTTTATTGACATGAATTATATGGGGTCCTCTAAAGGAATGTCCCCATTGTATTTCCACCAAACTTTCACAAGAAAATGGGTTGACTTACAAGTCAATCCATTATGAGTACTTCTATCTTTTTTCTGTGAATTTTGTTTTCTTAGCAGCACAAGTTCAGCTGCTCAGATTGGAAAATAGAATTGACTCCTTCTAGGAGCCCTAAAAATATTAAAACTAATACTTAAGTTTCTAATTGTCTGCTTTAGACCTTGTATCTTGCGACTTACTCAACGTGCATGCAAAACCTATACCCCTCTGAGTAAATCAGAAACACTGACCCTGGGTGGAGGATACAATCTTTGCCTTTCAGTGAATATGGACTGTCAGAGTGCAGCGAGTTCAGCATGAGGAGCAACCACAAGCACGACTGGGGCAAGTGGAGGAGAAAAAACAATGTAATCTTTATGGCTCACCTGATTGCTCACTCGATGAAAGACAATCATTCAGCCTTAACTTGATTGCTATTACTCGTGCCTGTAACCTAAATGTGTCTGTGGTCTGTATCAGCCTCTAGTCAGTGGCTGGGGCAGTGGAGGGATGTCTGAAGTTCCATGGCTGCCCTGGATGTGGTGAAATGAGGTGGCCCAGGGCACAAGACAGATGTGAAAGAGCATGTGGTGCTTCTTCTGGTGTCCCAGCCAGAAGAGTTCTTCCCCTCTCTCCTTGTGCAGAGCATTTACACTGGAATTCAGGCAGTGAAGCACCACAGCAGGAAGAGGTTCAGGAAACAGCTGAGGTGAAGTGTAAGTACAGGTGAGTTCTTGTCCCTGGGCAGATGCACTGCAGTTAGTGACAGTCTGGGTCATTTCATAAACAAAAGCATTTTTATTGAAAATGAAATGGCAAGGACCACGCTAAAGTGACTGTAGAATTCTCACAGTGGTGTGTAACCCTGGAAAGTTATTTTCACCACATGTCGTGGAACAGGCTGGTCTATGATTCTGTGAACAAATAGCCTGAGGTGACATGGCCCTGGATGTGGGTATGCAAGAGCCCTGAATTTGTTTCTGGGATTTATCTGCATATTGTGCTGATAGAACATTTCTGCAGAATTTGCACTGCAATTTCTTAGGACACATTAGCTGCTGAAAGATGCCAGAAAGACAAATTCTGCCTGCAACCTTTGATTGCCCACACCAGAATGTGCCAGAGCAACTCCACTTAGGCAGTATAAGGGGAGTCAAGGACTAAAGGCATTGCTGTTGTTCCTGGGCAAGAGTAATTTCCAAATTGTTTGATAGAAGGTCAAGTGGCACAAATCTTATCTGCTTCCGTCATTTTGCATACTAAGGGCCAGACAATTCAGTTTTCTTTCAGTTACTTCACAATACCAGGTTAACACATAATTAATGAAATCAGAAGCATTTTTTCACCCTGAAGTCTCATATATCAGTTAGTTTGGAGGTGGCAGAAGAAGAAAAAAAAGTTTGTATAATCCATTCTGGGGATATAAACAGCTAAAGCACTGTGCAGGTTGTTGATTCTCATTCTGAATGTGTCCTAGTGATACATCCCACAGGGGGAATAACACAGCGTGAAGGAGAGGTGTGCAGGATAAACACCATCTCAGCGCTATTCATCAGTCGTGTGTTTGGGAGCTAGTGAGACTACAGAGTCATCGCTACAAAACTCCAGTCCCAATTAGTACACCACTCTCCCCAAACATGTATTGCTTCAAGCTAGATAGGAAACTGGAAAATACCAGGAAAGGTTTTAAGTGGACCCAGGGAATTGTGATCAGAGGTTGCCTCTCATTGCTAAGCCCTCCTGTGCCGGTGCTCACAGCAGCCACTCTAAGCAGGGATTGTCTGCAGCAACCAAGGCAAGAAACAAGCCAGGAGAAGTCCTGGAGCCTGCTCTGGAGACCTGAAGAGCAGAGTAACTTCCTGAAGTCATCCAGACCAAGGGATGTTTCTGAGCACACCCAGGCCCAGAGTTATCCTCCTTCCTATAAGTACTAACACAGGACTTAACCGAGGTGTCTCATGTTTTTCCAGCGTTATGGCTCCTATCTCTCCTTGCTCTGTTTACCATTCCTTGTAATGCACTCAGCTCCTCTTGGTAGCCCAGTATCTTTCTTTTACTTTATTAATATTTCGATAAAACATGCCATATGGACCTGGAACACAAGTCAGGCTGCAGATATGTTTCCAGTTAGTAATAAGGATTCGGACAATCCCAAATCATTTTGGAGATTACCTGTTTGTTAGCCTTGCAGAATTTGGTGGATTGCCAGGTGTCCATAGCATCCAACTTCTAATTGATGAGTTTGTAAGTGTGAGTGCTTAATACATAAAACCTGCCAGCTACAGACTGCTAGCTAGACCTCAAGGGTACATGGGCCATAGTTTGAAAACTGCTATACTGCAGAATAAGACCAGTGACTATGTGACACAGAATGGCAAATGGTGACAATGTTGTTCACTGGTGGCAGAAATGGAGCCTACCATATTTACTGATCCCTTGCTGTTGTAGGTTGGCTGTGAGAGGACCTATACAATAGGAAAGAAGAGGCATTGCCTATGCAACTGATGTAGACTTGCTTATTTTCTGTGGATCCTGGGGCTGTCGTTGCCTCCTTTGAACGTGAAATAGTATGTCCTAGTGATCCCAGCACTGCCCCACCAAGAATGCTGGAGATAACTGCCTTGGAAGCAAGGGGGTTTTTCCCAAGAGAGACCCATCTCTATTTATTCTGCTGAAACCTTCTGTGACCCCTAGAGTGGGCTGGGCTGGGATTCTCACTTTTCCCCAAAATGGAAAGATTTGATTTAATCTAGAGGAAGGGAAAACATATGCTTGATTTCTTGACCAGGCTTCGTGCATGACCTTGAACAGTTATTTTAGCTTTGTGCCTCAAGTGCCCACTTATAAAATGAGGTAATGGCACCAGTTCACTTGTTTCACGTGGGTACTCAGAAATACCCAGAGGCTGGATAAGCACCGGCAGTACTTGTGGATGGGAATGTTGCCAGTTGCTGGTTTCTGGTGGCCTCCCAGCTAAATTCAGGAGCAGAAGAACAGCTTTTGTCCATGCCTTGTGCATAATGGAGAATAATGGGAACTTTTAACACCTTGACTCAAAATCGCGCTGCGAGAAAACACTGGCTCAGGTTGCCCAGAGAGGTGGTAGATGCCCTATCCCTGGGAACATTCAAGGCCAGGTTGGATGGTGCTCTGAGCAACCTGATCTAGTTGAAGAAGTCCCTGCTCATTGCAGGGGGGTTGGACTAGATGACCTTCAAAAGCCCCTTCCAGCCCAAACTGCTCTGTGATTGTATGCAATAGTGTTGTAACGGCTTATCGCTGCTTTTAGTGTTTATTTTCATGAAGTAATCAGAATTGTCTATATCCAAAAAGAATTTATTTATGTATTACTGTCTCCTCAGTCAGTTTGCTGAAATCTCTTACATCCTAAAAACATCTTCCTTACCTGTATTTTTCAACCTGAGTTCTTTTGCCTGCATGCCATTCCCAACTTATTTACAAACTAGAAGAAAGCCTGTGCTTCCATTCTCTCCCCTTGCCCTGAGGGAATAAAAAAAGAATAGCTAATTTTATATCTTAGTTCAAGAAAATGAATCATGTAGAAATGAATACAAATTTTGCTACAGTCATGAATTGCTGGGGAAACAAAACTTGAAGTTGAAATGTAGGGTTCATCTTAATTTTGCACAGGAAATACTTTCTGCTGAGAGTTCAGAATATGTTTCTGCAGATATTAATGCTTAAAACAGACCCACTGGGCAAGAATTTTTAAATTCTGTTTTACAGTTGAATTAATAGAAGTGTAAAGAGACATAAAGCATATTACTGGTTTTCTGTAAACATCAGACACGTTTTCCCCCTCTCAGTAGAAGCAGACAGTGTATATATTTCATATTTCAGAGATCCCTAGCAGACCTGTTGTAAATTAGTATTTATAGGCAAGCATCATTTGAGGAATTTGGCTACTTTACTGCTCAGAGACAAGAAGTAATTGGTCAGATACAAAAGATCACTCTTTCCTGAAAAGGTTCTGTAAATGTAACAATCATTGCAGACTTGAAGCGAGTCCCATAGAACTGTGCAGTAGCAAAGACATGAAAAGAAATCCTGTTTTGTTCTAACAATCTGACTTTTTATTTTCTCTATCTCTTACCTACAGTCCAAATCAAAACACACTGCAGTCAGTGAGAGTGTTTCCAGTGATGTGCTGAGCAAATATATAGAAAAATTGTACCTTTTGGGATCCTATGGAACTGTTTTTAGGGAGGAGGAAATAGAGAATGGAGCTATATATGTAAGTTAAGTGTATGCAGCAAAGCACAGGGGCAGATTTTACATGAGTATAGTATTTAAAGAACCAAGGCACAAGCCAGATCTTTTCATTTAGCTTGCAAGTGTAGTCTATTCCTTAAGAGAGCACCATATTAAGCAAAATCAGCTTTGCCAGCATGCATGAAAGTAGGCCTGTGCATTTCTGCAGTGCTGATTAATGGCTGGATGAATGTCATAGGACATCTAAGAACTCCAAAATACTTTTGTTTGCTCAGTGCTTTCTGCTGATGGCAACTTTCCCTTTGCTTGTCTGCTCTGTTCTGAGTGAGTCGTTCTCCACCCCAACGCCTCTGGCACAACAGTCTGCAAAGAAATGGCATCTGCCAGCTCAGATCTCACCTCCCAAAAGGCAGTGTCAGACACGTTGCCTTGATTCATATAAACACATTGAGAAAACATGAATTCAGACCATAGGTGTATAACTACAGCATCACTCTTGGATGATTACAAAAATAAAGTCAGAAAGACTCTCAAAAGGGTCCACCACAGGGTTTTGTAGTCCTATTGAGTTCAAACAAATCAGAGTTAGCCCAATCCAGGCTGAAGTTCTGCTTCAGAGAGGCTCATTTCAACTTGATAAAATTCAATTACTTTTCCAATCTCTACCTGACAAGTTTTGTTCATCCTTTTCCAGATTTAGGAACCTGTATTTGTAGAGCATTCAATAAATCAGAGCCCTGGAGTCAGGGCACATGTTGCCACCATAAAACACAGCAAGGAGGAGGGGTAACCACTATGTGACTCATCAGAGACGGATCCAGTGCAAATCAAAATAAATGTCCGATTGTAAAATCACTGTTGCCTCAGAGACTGTGATAAACAAGCCAACTCTTAAAAGAAAACTTTCTCTGTCTTTTTTGAACTCAGATATTTGGTGCTTTTCAAACATTCAAGTCTGTTTGTTCTCTTAATAGTGTTGATTGATTTGATGATGAAGATAGTGGGTTTGAAAGAGCATTTTCTTTGTACCTTTTCCTCACATGCACCAGCCTGTTACAGTAAAAGATTATGCAGTATAATAATCTATTATTTTCTACTCTTTTTTTTTTTTCCAGTGGTATCTTGGCTGCTGCACAAAGAAGAACCACCTCTACCTCTAAGTAAGCTGATAAGAGAATTTATCTGTCCTATTTGCTCCAAAGGCTTCTCTTTTATTCACGTTTCCAGTTGATCTTGTGGTCCTCCAATTTATGGAGGTAATGATTTTTAGGGTAGAACTGAGCATTTAGCTTGTGGGATTTGCTGTTTAGGTTTAAACTCTTCATGGTGCTACGTGTTGAGGAGCTGAAATCAATACAGGAAGGCTGAAATCCTGATTTGTATAGATTCATCAAACTTTGCTTGGAAGAGGCCTTTAAGATCAACAAGCCCAACCGTAACCTAATATGGAGAATGCAGAGGGGGATTTCTGTGAAAGCATCTACAAAATAAGTGTTTTAGGCAGGCTGTTCCTTAAGGATATCACCTATGTGCTTAAACCTATATTGTCCTCCACTCAAATTCAAACCTGAAGGAGGAGATGCATATTGTTAAAATGCTCTTAAACTGCAACTGCAGGTTTATTTCTAATAACTGGTTTTAGGTTTTCCAGCATTGCATATGTGTTGCACAGACCTCCCTAGCCAACAGCAGCCTCCAGGACCCCCATGGGACAGCACAAGCTGAAGAGTTTTCACCGACCAACCTCTGCCTGTAACTTCATAGCTGCAGCAGGTCCCGTGGAAACGCTCTCAGTCCTGACTGGCAGATTTCTAGTGATGGGGAGCAGATTTTTCAAAACAAAAAAATCACAAAGGAAAACCACATCAATTTGTATAAAGAAGGTGAATCAGGGGTGTCATCTGCTATACTCATAATTCACTGCTTCACTCTGCTACTGTAATTGAGATTTGTAAACTGTGATTAGGTTTCTGCAGCTCTTTAATCATGAATAACCACAGGAAAAAAAAAAGAACCACCAAAATCAACCTCTACTTTCGGATGTAATAATGTGGGGAAATGCCCATATTAAAAAAGGATAAAAATAGGACTTCTCCTGCCATTGGTGCAAGCCAGAAGCAGCACATCAAGAGGCAGGACTCACTTGAGACGCTGCCATGGGGTGCAGAGTGGTAGAAGCTGAGTGCTTCAGTGACACTGCCTTCCTGGGGGACTCTAAGAAAACAATTTTATCCTGTTTCACATCTCATCTTTGGCCAGGTAATAACAGCAGCTTCCCACTCTTCCCCTTCCTCCTTTTCCCATTTATTCCCGCTATAAACTCTTCAGAGCTGCAACTCTTTTGGTGTGTATTTATGCACTGCTGACACCAGCTCAGCCACACGCACACAGCTGCATTGGTACCAAATCCCTGACACAAACATATTTCCTAAGAGCTGCCAGCTCCCCTTCCTACCCCACTGCCACATCTCCCTGCCTGTGCCATGCAGGTAATGAAACACCCTCGGTCTGGGGTACGCATCCCTGAGGTTTCTCCTCTTGCAAAGACTTTGCAGAGGACTGGAGGTTTTCACAGGCATTGATTAACTTCATATTTTAACTGAGCTTCTCAAAATAATAGCGGGAAGGAAAAAACTACTTACGTTATAATTAGATACGCCAGAAATAAACTCACCTTTTTCCTGACACTGCTTAAATTAGTATTCATTGGGCATAAAACACTGTGAATAAGCTAATGAAATGATTCATTTGTTCATTTGCCTAAGCATGCTTATAGCTATATGCCAAGAAACCAGTGATTTGTTAACAACCTCATTTATTTTAAGGAAGCTGCTGTCATTCATAAAGCATTGGCCAGCTGCCATGCATCCCTTCACCTTTCCCTTCTGCCTACATAAATATCCGATTAACCTCTGAAATATCTTAGGCATTTTCGTGAGGAAAATATCAGCATCTGTTTGGCAACAACCACTGCTCATCTGCTCACCTTAGAATCGTAGATTTGTGTAGGTTGGAAGGGACCTTTGAGATCATCTAGTCCAACCATCAGCCTAACTCTGATAAAAAACAACAGCCCATCACTAAACCATGGCACTGAGCACTATGTCAACCTGTCTTTTAAATACCTCCAGGGATGGTGCCTCAACCCCTTCCCTTGGCAGCCCATGCAAAAAGGTTTCTTGGCCCCTGCCCCTTCTTCTGTTCATTGCATCCTGCTGATGCAGCTCATTACTTCTACCCTGCACAGACATTTCTCGTCACCATTTGGTGCTTTGCCACTGCTCTGTATAGGAGGAGAGAAAGACCTAACTCTCCTCCTCTCTTAACTAACCAGATAAGATTAGACATAAACCCATTGTCTTGTTGCAACAGGCCCTGCCCCTTTCCTTGCACTATATAGAAAATTTCAAGTAAAACTAATAATGATGGCAGAAATTATTTTGGTAATGGCAAAGTATTAATAAGGAATACACATTCTTAAAGGGGAACTTAATTTTATATTTTGGAATCATCTCTGGTAAGCAGAGATAGAGACTTTCTTGTTCAGATCAGGCTTGCTTCAAATGCTCAGTAATAAAGGTCAAACCTGTGTTCTTTGTTAAAAAGTTAATAGGTGAGATGGACTGAGTGTTTTGTTTTAGAAGGGCATTCCTTATTAAGAGGACAAATGTCTCTTCTGTCCTAAGCTTGTACAACCCCCAGCACAAGGGACAAAGTGCTTTTTGTGTTTCTGAGTGCTAACAATAGATAATTGTCTATAACTAACAGGAACACCACGGTAAAGTGGTTTGTGGTCTCTCAGATCCGTCACAGTAGTGATGGTCATGATGTGGGTAGGATGTAAGTGGTCTGTTTTGGTGCTGCTGCTCAAGAGTAGGCTAGAGCCAGAAGCCAAACTTCACCAGCTGGTTACAGGCCTCCAACTCAACCCTGCTCCATTAATCACAGCCCTCTGAGTTCTGCCACACAGCCAGCTGTCAATCCACCTCACTGACCCCTCATCTACCCCATACTTCCTCAGTTTCCTAATGAGATTGTTATGGGAGACAGTGTCAAAAGCCTTGCTGAAGTCAACGTAGATGACGCTGCCTGCTCTCCCCTCATCCAGCCAACCAGTTATAATGTCATAGAAAGCTATCAGATTGGTCAAGCATGACTTACCCTTGGCAAATCTGTGTTGACCACTTCCAGTAATATCTTGTTCTTCAATGTGTTTGGAGATGACACCCAGAACAAGTCGCTCCATTACCTTCCCAGGAACAGAGGTGAGACTAACTGGCCTGTAGTTCCCTGGGTCCTCCTTCTTGCCCTTTTTGTAGACTGGAGGGATATTTGCCTTTCTCCAGTCCTCAGGCACCTCTCCTGTTCTCCACAACCTTTCAAAGATGAAGGAGAGTGGCCTAGCAATAATATCTACCAATTCTCTCAGCACTCATGGGTACATCCTGCCAGGGCTCATGGACTTATGGATATCCAGAATGACGTTCTACCAGGTTTACCAGAGCCACCATTATGTTCCAAGGGAAACAATGTTAGAGCACAAGGGTAAAAAGGACCACAGAATTACCCCAAACAACAGGCTCAGCTCAACCTCACCTTACTGCACTTCACCCATGGCGGACAATGTGGCCCTGTAGAGTTTGGGTCAGATCAGGGCCACTGACTCACTGCAGATGCAGCCAGGAGTCTGGCATGCAAAAAGCATTGTCTGTCTGCAGAATGACACAAAAACCTGTCAGGAGAAATTATTTCTGAGTCCCTAACTGACATACGTAGGCATCACAATGCCTTTCCTCTCTGTAATGGATTGGGAAATGAGGTCTCAGGGGACAAGCCTGGGGATTGCTGGGAAGAGTGAGTGAAAGCCAAAGCTGCCAAATGCAGCTGGGTATGCAGTCTGGGTATTTGCTGTATGAGTATGCAATATAGTGCCATGTTTACAAAATAATGCAGTGTTACCACACACAAGGGTGGGTTTCTGCATGCGCTGAACCAGGCTCAGTGTTTGTTTGTTAGATTGACGTCTGCCCTGCGGCTCCCTGGGGCTTGGCTTCAGCTGTGAACCTCACTGTGGGTTGCTAAAGGTGTTAGGGACACCGGGCTGAGCAGAGTGCCAGAAGCAACCACCAGCAGCACGGCACAAGTGTTGTCAAAAACCCAAAGTGGAGCCTGTTTCATCTGTCTACAGATGGCTGCACGTGAGATGGTGGCTTCTGGCTCCTCCACAGGCTGTGAAGACGCCCAGGTGGGTCTTACACTGAAATTGGCTGTCCTCTATTAGAACTACTTCAGCATCACCTGAAGTGCCTTTAAAGAAAGCCTGGGGAAACTAACTGCTATATATACTATAGTTAAAGGAATCTCATTCCCAGGGACTGCGCAAGAAAAATCTGCTCAACTAGGAAAAAAGCCCCAAACTACACGGAAAACCACCAAGGCTTGCAAGCTGATTTTATTGCTTTCCTTATGGGGTAATTTTCCTGAGTCCTGAAGAGCTGGGAGGAGATGTTGCATACCTATGAATGTCTCAGGAGCATGTCAAAAAAAGACAGTGTAAAAGTCACCTTCTAGTGACAGTGTTGGAAGAGGATATGGTTATTCATAATGTGTTCTCACAGAAACCATTTTATTATCACTTTGGATGCATCATTGAAAATATTTAGGAAGTTCTGCTGTCCCCCAAAAACTTGGCACCAATTCTGCTCTCCTCACTGTGTAGGAGGGTGAATGTAACACCAAAGTGAGGCAAAAAAGTAGGAAACTGGGAGCAAGAAAACACTGAGGATTACTTGCTTAGGGATAACATCATGTTTGATGTCATTGAGAAAGTGTTAAAGGAAGGTTTGCTAAGGAAGCCTGATCTGGAAGTTCAGATAGCAGTAGATGTTTGAAGACCCTTAGAAAAATGTGTGGTGTGAAGACTGTCTGAGTTGAGTTCCTGCTCAGGGGTGCACTCTGTGATGGTGCACAGGAGCATTAACTACTTGCTGAAATGGACACAGTGTGCACTCCTGACAGGATTGCCCAGGCTGCAGTGGAACCCTCCTGCACCATCCACTGAAGGTGAGGGGAGATGGTGTCTCCCTGTGCAGAGCAGCACGGCTGCTGTGACTGTTGTTGGGTTGCTTCCATTGCTGGTAACCAGCAGCCATGGAGACACCATGGGGCTGGAAGTGAGCCTGAACCATAACTGCAGGTACAAAACCATTTCCTTATCGTACTGAAACGTCCACAGGCATCAAGTACCAGAGGTAGTAGCTAAGACCTGGCTCAGAGGGGATGGGCACGGGTGTAAAGCTCTGTTGGAAGACCCACAGGAGCAGCAAGCATCCTCAGCAATTAGCAGAGACATCAGCATTTCCTGGGACACCAGAAAATAAAAACTTGAGGAACACGTTGATGTGGACACTGGCAAGCAACTGAGGCAGCCCCAGCCATCCACCTTGCCCAGCTGGAGCCCTGTGGTGGCCCATTTCTGCCACATGGCACCAGGTAGAGCATGGGCCTCTGTACTCAATGCCACAGGGAGACCAATATATATTTTATAAACATAGATGAAAGAAAGTTGTGCCTTGAAGACTTGCCCTCTGATCTCACCCCAGATTCCTGGATGGGGATTACAGTCATTAGCAAAGACAGATTGTTGCGAAGTCCACTGCCAATCATTTACTGAGAAAGGGCATGGGCTTCCTTGAAACATGACCTTTAAAGTGCTGTCTAAATAGTTTGTTTTTTCCTGAATATTCATCTACAAGATAAATATGCATAATGACTTCATTGAGTAATAGATCATTTGCTGATGTGGGCTACATTATCGATCTTGGGAGAATTCTTATTTTCCATTAGGAAAAAAGAGTAAACAGATAAAATTACTGTTTAGTTAAAAATGGTGTTGCTTTAAGACCTTTCATGTCAGTTTATTGTCATTCCTTTGGGGCTTTTGCAAACTGAAATATTGATATTATACTCTGAACTGTTTTTTCTTATTAATCAGAATATCTTTTCTCAGTAGCATGTACATTTTTGCTCCTCTGACATCCCTCCTTTTTTTAAATTCTCTGTGTTAATAATTGTGCCAGTCAAAAACTCATCACAATTTTTTTTGCTGTGGTCTATGTACAAAGCCATGTATTTCTTCAGCAATGCTGGGGGAATTACAATTATGAGCATTAAGGTGGCCATCAAAGAACCATTGATCTCACCATGCCATGCTTACAAACACACTTTATTTATCCAGTATAAAGAACCTGGTCCTTTATTACAATTTCCCATATTCAGACATATCCATTAGGATTGTGACCTTTTTACCAAGTAGTACACATCACTTTGCAAAGATAAGCCATTCTCTTGCTTGTTTGATACTTTCCTGACCTTCTGCATATTTTACCAGCAAAAAGCTTGTGTCGTAGTCAAAGAATTTTTTTAACACCGGCTCAAGGCCTGCAGGTCCCCTCTGTCATTGTCTGTACCTGGGTGCACTTGGAGGCCCACCCATGAGCCAGCCTGAAATATGTCTAATGCTTCTTCCAGAGTTTAAATCTCTCTCATTCATGTTGATTGTTCAGTACACTGTGTTACAGTCAAGTGTCTCAGGAGGGTCCAAGAATATATAGGGTGTCACCATACCAGATGTGTAATCTTCACGGAATCACAGAATATCAGGGATTGGAAGGGACCTTTGAAAGATCATCGAGTCCAATCCCCCTGCCAGAGCAGGAACACCTAGATCAGGTCTAGGAACGCGTCCAGGCGGGTTTTTAATATCTTCAGAGAAGGAGACTCCACAACCTCTCTGGGCAGACTGTTCCATCACCCTCACCATGAAGAAGTTTTTCCTCATTTTTTCCTCATAACTTGTTGGGTAGAGGCTCAAATCTTCCTTTCACATTACATTGTGTTACGTTGTGACCCTTTAGATTTGTTGATCTAGACACTAAATTAAATGTCTCTTTTAGTGAGCTGGAGTGGTCTTCCTACATAGTACTATGTCTGGGGTTCCCAGGTTCTTCTTCTCTAGGAACTTCAGCAGTTTTTCAGCCCTGTCGTGGTTTCCCTGGTTTCCCTAGCCTCCTTCTAAGACTCTTGGACGCAAATTTTAGCAGATGGCACCTCACCTCCTCCTCTATTCCTCCTGTGGGTTGAAAATTTACCGACATCATCTGGGTTAAATATATCCCTTTGCTTCAGTCCCAGTTTGGAATGGGCAAGCCAAAGCCTTCTGGGCACAAGGTGACTGGCTCAAACATCGGTGGTGCCTGGACCACAGCTCCCATGCCAACCATATGGACAGCCTTCCTCTGCCACGGCCTCCACCGGGACAGCATGCAGGGCTGGTATGGCACGGTCTATACCTGTAGAGTATAAAATAGTACTAACATATACCATATATTTCACAGTCATCTGGGAATTATAAAGCCAAACAGTTATACAACAAGCTTGGCAACTGCCCATCTAAACCTACACATCTAAACCTGGTGAGGGCTGATCTGAATATTTTCATGTCAAAATGTTGCCAAAATCAACATGGTTAGTGCAAAAAGCTGCCGTTTAGTTGTACCTAGGATTTTCTCTCTGACTACATGTTTCCTGAGGAGTGGTCAACTGACTGTAAGCACAACCCAAAGCAGCTTGTGGTGAGGTGAAGAATCCATAAAATGACTTTGACTTTTCAGACAGTCACCACGTTCCGCTGAGTGTGTGCTCCATGAAGACCTGTAATTGAGATAGCTCAGCATTTCTCCAGTAAAAGCGGTGATCTATCCACACTACAGCTGAACTGTATTAAAATACCATTAGAATAATGTTTCAGATTGGCAGAGGGGCTCATACACTGCCTCCCATGCTTCCTTCAGGGCTCCTGAACTGCTGTTGGGGGAAAGTTTCAATAAGCAAGAAACATTACACAAATAAAGTTATTAAATGATCCTAAATGAATGTTATTAAATGATTACTGCTGAACAGACAGTCAAAAATAAATGCATTTATTGTGGGCTGGTTTGCCAAACTGCTTTTGCTTAATATTGCTCAGTTTCTGCTTATGGCATCACTGAAACCACCTGTAAATTAAAGGAAAGGTTGCTTTTTCTTGGCTTAGTAAGTAATATCTTTGCCTGTAAGTTCATATGCCTTTCTTCCTTTTTTAGTTCTTGCAATTCTTTCATTTGTAGCTATATTGTTCATTTATCTCTCTCCATGGAGGAAAACCTTCTAGCTGATTGAAGGTGTTGGTTCCCTGGGCTCCAGCACTGTAGCAGGATAATTTCAGACTTTTGGTGGGAGACCAGTTTGTCTCGGTATTATATTTAATAGGTACTTGCTGCTTACAGGCAAAAGAAACAACCCCAGCCCACGGACCGTGATACCAGAGGTAGACCCCATGTCAGGGGAAGCTGTGCAAGTGATGGGACCTTCTTGTAGGCACAAAGCTGGAGTGGGCACTGGGCAAATCTTGCACAGTACCACTGCCACCTCCTCTCAGACACTATGTAGATATTTGCTGGTATTAGTCACCAGCATCTGACAGTTTAGGCTTTCATCTGGTGCCAACTAGACCTCATGCAGATAACCTGTTTTTTTAATATATTTCCTAAAGGTACTTTTGCATGTGCTTGTAAACGTAAAACTGCTGGGCAGTGTCTGTCTGGTGTGGGGCTCACAGATGTTGATGATAGCTGGGGGATGGCAGGAGATGGAAGATTTTGGATCTCTTGGGTGTCTAAATGGGCACTTTAGTGAGAAAAGCTCCCTGCAATTTGGCTAGTGTTTCTGGGCTCAGTTCTGGTGTCAGTGTCAGATGACAAGGAAAGTGGTGGCTTCTCTGCAGCACAGTGTCACATGTTAACAATCAGCGGAGCAATCTCATCCTCCTTGGCATTGACCGAAGCTGGTGCCAGGCAGGTAGGGCAGCAGATGGTGGTTATGCTGGCCCTGACATTTGTTCAGTGCATTGACTGAGAACTGAGACCTTCACAGTTCAAGGCTATTTCATCCAGTTTTCACTGAGAAGATACTATATGAAGAGCTCAATCAGATGGACCACTGTGGATTGGACTTCTGTGAATCTGAGAAATCAAAGGGAACAAGATGACACACACAGCATTCAGGATTTTCCTTTAATGCTCTGTTCCTCACTTCTGTCAGGAAACACAGGAGAAAAGGCAGTAAGAAAGCATGAATTTTGCAAGATGCTTCTTTGGAAATATCTTGTCAAGATTTTGATGTACTTGCAAAAAAAAGTTATATAGAATTTTTGTCCATTTTTTCCTCTCATAGTAGGTAAATATCACAGAAAACTAAGGCACCTTGCAGATTCAGCAGAACTGGAGGAGACAGTGAAGATGGTGGGTCAGATTTGGGTTTGCTTAACAGTACAACAAGCTCTTTAGTGCAGATCTACTTGTTTGCTTTATATAGAAGAGGAACTCCAGGCATTGGCCATGACTTCAGAGAAATTAAGACAAATATTTCAGAGGAGGTTTCAAGATGCTGCCATCTTGGGTCTTTGCATATAAACTTTTCTCTGTGCTTTCAGAACTTTACTGGAAAGTATCCCTGGAATAGGAGCTGATGGGTGCCCTGTGCTGCCATAAAGTCCTTCTACATTGGAATGAGTTTCCTTTAATGAGCTGACTTATTTCAGGTGTGAAGGACACCAATAACTCTCACTAATTTGATGGGAACTCTAAGCCCTCAGCCCATAAAATATGGGTACAGAGGTGGGTAAACACACATCATCTCAGACAAACGATAGAAACCCGCAGAACACTTTTCCCCTAATCTGACACACACATCAAATCCTATGCACATATTTTTCAGCATAATTTCCCTTTTTATAAAGCAATAACACTACCAGGAAATTAAAATTAGCCATAGAAAGACAGATCCTGCAAGTTCTTGGGAGTAGAGGGAGAGAAAATGGACAGAGCTTTATCAGGAGATGAAAATTAGGCCAGGTTTATAGTCACACCAGGTGTTGTTTTTTGCAAAGGACTTGTTTTTTACTCCAGCACTCAGTTAAAGAAAAGCCCCAAACCAGCCGTTGGCTCCCAATGAATAAATTGACTTTCCCATACAAAGCCATTCCCAGAGGGAGCTTTGCAGCAAAGCTTGCTCAGTAGCTCAGTTTGTGCTGGGGAATGAACGGGAAGATTTTGCAAAGCACCTTGCTGTTATTGCAAGCAGAGCTACTGACAGCAATGCAGCTGCATCCATCAATCTCCATCTTTTCCTGGGGCGGCTGTGGAGACAGTGTCCTCAGGGTCTTGCTCTGTGTCTGTGTACCTGCAAGATCACCAAGACAGCAGCAGCTTATGCCTTTCTACTTCCCTTATGGCCCCAGTTTCTTCTCCTTTCACCTGAATGCTGAACCTTGTTGATTCTCCCCACTTTTCCTTTGGTAAAACACATAAGATCGCCTTGAATATAACACCTGAACAGATTTTATACCAAGCTTCAAAGCTAGTCCACCTTTAAAATTATTGCTTCTACAGTCAGCTTTGATTATTATTAATCATCTGCTAATCCAAAAATAACATGTTATATAAACAAATTGCTCTCCCCCCAGCCTCAAGAATTATTTTTTAAAGGTATTTTTTGCATTCAGTTAAAATGCTCCTGTTGATTGATTTTCACTCTGCCTCCTCTAGACTTCACAGATAGCAGTGGGGTTATATATAGTGACGGAGTCTGGCAGGGAGGAAGAAGTATTTCCCAAAGAGGCTGTTACTGGTGTGTGTTAGGTAAGAGCTGCAGGCACAATCCTGTCCCACCATGCGGGTGGGAAACTCAACGGCCTGAGAATATTGTGTCAGTCTGTGCCTTTACTCCGTCTGCTCTGCTGAAGTTGAAGGGTGTCTGGATACCACCTGAAGAGGAGAGGATTTGTCATTTTCCATGCTGTGTGGCAGTGTTGTCCTCTGGGTGGAAGCACTGCAGGCAAGTCAAGAGACCCAAACTGTTGCTAATTCTGTCATTTTCTGTGGTATTTCTGTAAATATTGAGCAGCCAGTCAATTTCTATGATATTTTGGGAGCAGGGGAGCTCTTAAATGGATTTACAATACAGTGGGAATATCAACTTGGCAGGGAGCTACAGGTCTTTGTATTATAGCAGCTCTATAATGGACTAAGGAGAAAAGATGGGCAGGAGCAGAAGCTCAGGGTGATGTTCCTCTGGCTTCAGCAATGCTAATCTGCTGTCTCCACACGTTTGAATATTGAGTATTGAGTCCTGAGTGATACAAAGCATAAAAGAAGCAGATGAAGATTTCAAACTCACTTGCTCACTTATCTGGGCTCAGGCCTAGGGCAGGTCTTGCAGTAATAGCTGTGACTTGGCCCTTCTTCACCTTTTCAGTGTTAATTCAGGGCTTGTTCCTCCAGGCTAGCACATGATGGCAGGAGGATGCAGAAGTGAGATCTCACTGAGGGAGAGGATGAAAGGAAAACAGGATGAAAATTGGAGAGAAATGTTGATATGAAGGTCAGATGGGTCATTTAAGTGGAAGCCATACACCCCACACGTCGTTCTGGCTCTGGGATGGGAAGGATCACCTGCAGCAAAGGTCCTGGACACCATAATTTCTTCTCCTGCCACAGATTGTTGCTGCGATCCAGGCCAGTTTGCTTAAAGACTGTGGCTGGATGTGGCTAAAGGCACATGCCAATACTTGTATACTTCAGCTGACATGGGATGGTCCGTGTCTTCCAAGCAAACTTTCAGATCATGTGATCTGGCCACATCCAAGTTGCCCATTGGGAATGGTGTCTGGTCCATGTGCACTTAAGCCATGCCGGTGGTTTATCTGGGACAGCAGTAACTGTCTTGGAGGCCAAAAATGTGCCAGGATTATAGTACCGATAGTATGGAAAATTGAGTTCACCTGCCAGAGAATGTCTCTTTTGGGATCTCCAGACAGAAGCATGTCTTTATGTCACCAGAAGTAAAATTGCAAACATGCACACTCATGTATATGCATAATTTATATAAAAAGGCATACGGAGGAGATTAAATATGGGAAACTTTTTTGTGTGCCTGGATTTATAGCAAAGGTATTTGGTCCCTGATGCTCAAAGAAATGCCAGTGGGAATTTGGCATCTCTGTGTATTTGCAAATCTAGGCCATGGTCCCTGTCCCAGAGGGTTTGTGGTCCCACTAGATACCTCTCTGCTAGGAGGAAACAAAGGACCAGCATAAAAGATGATATGTATTTTCCTTTGATCCATCCCCTGGTTGGCATTATCTTCATTTGATAAACTAGCTCCCTGCTGCCAGTCAGTCCTCCCCCTACGCTGCTTTTATGCCAGACCACACAGAGGAAGCTCAGAGGTACTTACAGTGATTTTGAGCATGCTGACTTGCCTTCACAGCCCTTTGTGCCCCAGGAACTGAGCTGAATGCCATAAATCTTATTTAAATTGCCATCTTAATGTGATCTCCTGAGGCCCTTTAAGCTGGGGTTTGGATAGAGCTGTGCACTGAGTTCATTCATTTTCTTTACCCTGTTGCAGATTTCACCAGCTTGCTGATCTATAACTAGGTCAGCTTCATAAAGCATCATTTCTGTTCTAGGATTTTGTCTTCATCTGGGAAGACATAATCGGGGAGGCTGGATAACAAATGAGTGAGGCTGCACAGGTCTGAGAGCAAGTGTTTGTTGCTTTTCCTATTGCCTTATAACTATTTCCAGAAGACTTGTGAATTGAGGTAAGCTACATTCAACCAGTCCATTGGCATTTGCTATTCCACTCTGGAATGATTATGTCCCATACTGGGACATTGCCCAGTTACCCATGTGTCTGTACTGTAAATGGAAGGTACCCACAGAACCTTCACGTTGAAGCTCTCATCATTTGTGAGTTGAACACCAAGATGGACATAGGCAAAGTGTTTAAAATGGAGCGAGTGGTCCAAGGCTGGCTAGAAGGGATGAAATCTCCATTAAAGGTGGCACGGTAGCCTCATTGCAGCAGACAACCACTGTGGCAGCATGGCTACTGGTGGGGAAGGGTGGCAAGAGAAGGAAAAGAGTGAGAGCATCATGGCATATGCCACGTGTGGGCAAATCTCCATGAATTATGAAATATGGAATTAAAATGGAAGTCTTGATAGCTGAGGTGCCATATGGGGCTGCAATATGGACAACTTCTGCCATAAAGGTGACATGGAGGAAGATGGAGTTTGGTGAAGAAGGAGTAGGAGAAGAGGAAAGCAAAGCAGGCAAAGAAGAGAGATGTAAAGGGTGAGTAGGAGTAGGAGAAAGGGAGAACAATTAAATGATCATCGATCCTGATTCACACTTGTACAAGCTGTAAGTCTTTTACAGACTCTCAGGAGAAAAGCTGCTCAGAAACAGCTTTCTCTGTCATTTTGTAAAGCAAAGCAAAGCAAAGTCCTTCCTCACATTAGAAGGAAAAAACTGTAAAACAGCAATTTGCAGAAGTGAACTGAGTTCCCATGTACAGCTAGACTCTTAATCCTGTCCTTACCTGGGTCGTCGTCTGTACCAGAGGCCCAACTCGTGTCAGCTTTTGACTCAAGCAGTCAAAGTGTAGCCCTTCAGTGGATTGCAAATGGTGCAAAAGTAGATATAAGAACATTCTTATACATAAGAAAAGGTGACTTACATTTTCTTTGGACTCATAATCTGATTTTGTCTGTTGTTGCTTTTCTCCTCACCTGCTCTACTGGCACAAGAATTTGCCTTAATGACCATGTAACCATTTTCCAGACATCTATTAAATTTGGAAGTGATGAACTGTTTTATTACCTCAGTTATATTTTTTAAATTGCTGTTGCTTATAAATTTCAGCAGACATCTGCAAATTAGGTGGGCTTTATATAAGGAAAACACTTGAGTTGTGGGAGTATTTAAAACTACAAGAAAAGTCTACATATGCACCCCTGTGCATGCACATGAATGGAAACAGATGGGTACATGTAAGCAACCATCTATTTTGGGGCACTTACCAATTAAACCAGCTCTTTGTTAAATAGGGCTTAGAATATTGTAAATTTGCTGGAAGGTTATGAGGTCAGATAGAAACAGTTCTCTGCCAGCAACAATCACCTGGAGACCCTGACCTCCTGTCTTAGCCATCAGTCCAGCCAGTCACGTCTCTGGTCCTGGTGCACTTGAGGCTGCAGAGATCAATTCTCCAGTGAAGTAGTACCTGGGAAAAATGTACAATGTACTTTTATTTCAAAGTAAAGTAGATTGAGCAAGAGCAAGATGATCTAAGCTTCAGCTCATCAGATGGTTCATTTACCAGAGAAAAAGATTCTGACTTGCTCAGCACATAATTCCAGCAGTGTTAGCACTGCTTTCAGACACAAGTGTCTCCAGTGATGTCCATATGGTACCAAAAGAGCTTCTGCAAAGCAATACCCTAACATGTCACTCCTGCTTTGGCAAAAAAAATTCCTGTGTACTACCTCTGTTCATGATCTCCCCAGGTCCTTCCATCCTGGACAGTTCGGTGCTGCTGTGACTGCTGCTTTAGGTTATGTTTTGAACAACATCTTTCTGAAAGGCATGGTTTGTCTGTGACGGGGAACAGAATGAATCAGTTTATATTCCCAGCATGCTGAGAAGGCATTCCATTTGGTACAAAGTTTTCAAAGGGTCACTCTATCCTCCCATCCTGTCCTGTAGTCAAGGCCAGTCTTTACAAAGCCCAGCTATATGGGAAAGGTAAGTCATAAACCAGAATAAGGGAATAGGAGACAGGAGCTTTTTCCCACATACAACAGATCATGGTGGGTCTGTTGCAGTTGTGTATTTGGAAAGAAGCCTCATTTTTATCATCATTCACAAATCCTTGTACAAACCCCAGGCAATAATTTGCCATTCAACACCAGTAGCTGTTTTGCCATTGCAATTTCTTTTTGTGTTCTGGAGTTTGTGTATTTTCTTACTCTCATTTTACTTTTTTCCAGAGACTCCTCTGCAAGGCTATTTTATTGTACTTGGCTGTGCTGGGATGAGAAAACGGAGAAGAGCAGGGCCAGCCTCCACATGCTGCATCTGGTTCTTGCAGCAGCCCCATTTCAGAGGGACCAAGCCTCAGTCAGCAGCCAGGAACTTGTGTGGGATCCCTGGGAAGAGCCTCTGCTTTCCTTCCACATGTTGCTACCTTCTTGTTTAATTCCCTAAGCTGTAATGCTAGCCAGGAAAACAGGCATGGTATTTGGAGCTAGAGCTCTGTTCTGTCTTTAGAAGCTGCTGAAATATTTTAGGAACTTGTGTCATCTGAGATGGTTTACCTCTCTGAAATGTGAATGTCTAGGGCCTTGCTGCCTCATTAAAAAATAAAGTTACTGCCTGTTAAGTCAGAAGTCCTGGGATGAAAACTGTCTCCTCTTACACATCTTCTGATTTTAGTGTGATGACGGTAAACTGCCAGTTAATTACATGGCTGTCTTGAAACTAGTCACCCAGGTCCCTGCAGGGGAACTGCAGTGACTCCAAACCCATGGACCCGTAATTTTCTGAGAGCAGCCAGCAGATCAGTCCATAGCTTGTAGATCATAAGATAATGCTGTAGTAAGAAGGAACTGTGACTTCAAGATGTTGTTAAATACTAAGCATCCTTTTTAAAAATACCAAAGAAACCCAGCCAACTTGTTTCCTGTAGAGGATGAAGCCCAGCTCATTAATGCTCTACTTATTCTGTGAGGAGGTAGCAGCGTGGGATTTGGTTTTACATCTGAAGAAGAGCTGAATACTACAAGGTCAGGTCATGAGGCACAGAAGCACATTCTGTGCCAGGGGAAGCCTACAGGGATATAAAAGCACTTGGGTGAAAGACAGAGACTTTTGGCAGAATCTGATTTCCTTTCAGGGACTGACCAAATCTATTTCCAGCGAGTTTATTAATATTGCCATAGTGAGAGGAGAGCCTGACAGCAATGGAACGCTGTAGGTCACTGCCCCAAAAGCTTCCTGCAGGAGGAGGGAGTTATCTAAACAAACAAGACCATCAAAGAGAACTGGGAGGACCATTACAGGATACTGGTTTCTCTGAGCTCATAGAGCACCTTCTGATGCCAGCCTGCGCCCTTGCCCAGGTTCCCTCTCCTTCAGGTGCCTGCACATTCATGCTTCATCTCTCACCCCTGAGCAGATGAAGGAAAAATGTTGCTGGTAAAACTTTCTCTCCACTGTTGCTGACAAGCAATCTATCTGTTGCTTATCTTAAACACACAGTGCACTAGAGAGAGCCCTGCTAGTCTGGGTGTGCTTCTAAAGGTCTTGCAGCTGATATGGAAATATCTGACCTGTCTGCATTCACTGGGCCTCTCATTACAGTGTGGATTGACGTTTCCTTTAGACTTGAGGTCAAAAGCCATATAAAAATAAAAATCTTTCATAAGATATTATAAATGAACTTGCTCTGTAGCTGGTCTGACCTCCTTTAGTATCACCAGCAAACAAATCAGAAATATTTCCTCAGATAACAGTGTTCAAGAACAAAGCTCCTCTGAGCAATAAAGGGCACCTCTGTTTCCAGAACACTATTGGAAAATAAAAGCATCCTGTTGGTCCAGTTCTTGTGAGCAGTACTAACATCTTCCCCACAGGTCAGTCCAGCTTTGAAATCCTGATCCTTTTATACTACAATGCAGATGGATCACTAGGCATTGTTGTCATTCCAGGTTCATTTGACCGTTTTAGGTTAAAAAATCTGAATCTTGAGCATGTGTGTAAGATCTCAGGATAAAAGGTAGATGGACACAGTAGTAGCTCACCGACCAATGACTCTTCTCCCAAAGCTCTCTCAGTGTCCTGTGTTATCTATCATCATTAATCACTTCAACTGCTGTACTGCTGTAAGGTCTGTATTAGAAATGAAAACTTCCTGCAACAGATTTCACCTGTCCATAGCAAGAGGTAGTCCATGCTATAGAGAGCACACAACATAAATATGTAGGATCAGAGAGCTGGGAGAAAGCAAGTGGCGGATCCTCCACTTGATGGTTGTCTGCCTCATCATCTTTCCTGGCAGCAAAGGAAAGGCTTCCATTCCACACCAACTCGATGTGGTGAGCAGTGTCTCCCTATATTAAGCACTACCCTACTTAGGAAATCCAGAAAGGTCCTCGACAACCACATTCTTGTTACTAGGAAAACACAATTGTTCTTAAATCCTTACAGGGTGCTATCTGCCCCTGTTGTTTAGCCGATGGGAGTGCATCCGTCCATCTACAGCTGGCTAAGAGTTAGCCATCTCCTCTAACCTGTTTTTCCATGGTCCCAGTATAACCTTGAGAAACAGAACTTACTGACTCCACTTGCCTTGGCTACTCTCTTCAAAATGTAACGGGTGCTTCTTTTGCAAGTGCCCACCAACCAATGGAAGTTGCTTAGGTAGGTTTCATGTGGTTGGATTAACTAAGATTAAACCCAATCTTGTAGACTAAGTAGCAGAGGAAAAAGTTGAGCTGCCCTGGTAAACAAAGAATTGCTGAGGGGTTTCATGAGCTCTGGCTGCATCATTTTAGGTTGGTATTAAGGGAATTGAATTGCACCTCAACTAAATGCTATGAGAAAGGGAATGTTTTGTCCCATGTATTTGTGAAGATGGTAACTCTTACCCAACAGCAGGTGTAACGGTCTTTTTGGACTTCTTCCACATAACAAAGCCTAAGGCTCCACTGATGAGTGGGGAGCCTGGTGGCAACAGAGACACCATTAAAAGCCTCAAAAATCTTTTAAGAACAAAATATGAGGAAATTTGCAGAAAGGGGCAAGAGCAAACATTAAAATATCCTCAGCATTTTAATCACCATCCTAGATGAACTGTTAATATAAAAATACCAATTACATTTATTTTGTTAAGGCTGAGTAGGACCAGAGTCTGATGCAGTTATCAAGTATCTTTTTATGTTCTACGCAGAGGTGAACAAGATGGCTTTTCTGTGTGTCTGTGTAAGAAAACCCCTTTCTGTAAACAAAGTTTGTCAGGTGAGTTACTCAGCTGTGGTGTTTTACCTCAAATCAGAACATCAGTGTACTAAACAAATGGAATAAATCTACACTTGTGTATTAAGTTAATTGTCCATCAAAACAGAGCCTATAGTCAGGATAGTTTCCACGGTATGGGTAAATTAATTAACTTTCCAGTGTTTTAACAGAGGAAAATTGGGATAGATATGAACATTTTCAAGCTAAGTAAGACATCAGAGCACACATTACAATAAGGACCAGGAGTCTTTTCCTCCTTGCTGAAATAAACAGGAGTTGATTTGATCCAGTCCATAGTAAGCACCATAGTAGCTTCGTCTGGCTTGGACAGGACAACGAATCAGTAATGAGTACATCAAAGAGAGAGCAACAAAATCCCATTGAAGAGTAAGAGATTTTTAGGTTAGGAAGAGCCATTAATGACCACCCCAACCTCCTGTAGGACACAATGAAAGACTGTCAGATGTTTTGGGCCATATGTATTGCATTGTGTCTGATTGTATTGGGCTCCTCTGAGTCATTATGATGACTAGATGACTAGAACCCTGAAAGACTCTTACTCTGTGCTGATTCAAATGAAGTAATGGTTAGCACAGAGGGAAATGCCTGCATTACAGGCATCCATATTTCCTGAATAAATCTGACTGTCTATTAACTAGAAAGCTTTTAGGATTTAAAAAAAATATTAAAATGTTTCTGAAAGGAAGCAAGAAATAGCAAAATAAAAGAGTAACAGCCCCGTTGACAAAAATTGTCCTGGAAGGGTCTGTAAATTGGCGACATCATTAAGGTGAAAGTCCCAGGCTCATTTGTCATGCACCAGAAATAACAATGAGAAAAATTCAGCCTTGCATCTAGTGCGCTTCTGGGATTTTAATAAACAAGGACATGTGACTGCCCAGATAAGACTGACATACAGGCTGCATTTGAACTACACTTCTTAGGGATTATATTTTTTTATTAATCAGAATCAATATCAATTTAGGTTGCTTTCTTTCAAATGTGGGAGGAATGGTGACTAAAGTGAAGGCAGTAGAAACTGTGAATAATTATAAATACATGTGGTGTGCCTTTGTTGTAAATAGGAAAAATTCTGCCAAAAGCAATGCTCTGATTTAACTTGAATATTCAGTCTGTCCTATTATTATACTGAACAAATTACATGGTATAAAACTTTTCATCTCTTTGTTGTCTCTCTTAACGGACAGTAAATTTCAGTGACAGATAGGCATAAACCACAAGCAGAACTCTTTTACATCCAACTCAAGTCAGCCATGTATTATCAACATTCCCAGATCAATTTATTCATCTCCAATATTCAAAGATATTTTAAAACAGAGATTGACGAGAACAAAAAAAACCCAAAAAAACAAAACCAAAATGAAATTGTTGGTGAGAAGCTGAAATGCAACAAAAATTTCCCATGCAAAAGGAATGGTAAGACAAGAGAGGATTTTCAGTTGTACAAACTCAGACAAAGCAGAATTACCTATTTGTGTGCTAGAGGTCTTGGTGTCATCTGCAGCGCTGAGGTTTTGTTCTGTCCTCCACGGGGGCTCCAGGAGTCCATGGGGGCTCATTACATAGCAGGGAATCAGAAAGTAGCTTCTGTCCTCCTAAGAGTCAAGCAGTCTGACCACAGAGGAGTTAATGTCATGACATCAAGAACAAGATACTTCAACTCGACATTACTACCTACTGCCTGTACAGCAATCACTTACACAAGTCTTCTGATCAGTGAGAGCCTGAAGAGCAGACCTCAGAGCTGGAGAAGGAGGAGACCTGTGCATGAGTTTTTCTGGATTCCACTGCTTAGTGTGGAGCTGTCTCTCAAGGTTATGGTCCTCTTTATCCCTGTTGTCCTCTGTTCTTCACACACCTTGGGCTGGTTCTGCGGCCAAAGGCTGGGCTGGGGTTGGCATGTGGGCAGGCCATCCCTGCAGGGACACCTGGCAGATCCACCCCTGTTTGAGTCAGGTCCCTGCCCTGCAGATCAAGGACACTTTTCATAGAATCAAAGAATTGTTTTGGTTGGAAGGGACCTTAAAGACCATCTCATTCCAACACTCTGCCACAGACAGGGACACCTACCCCTAGACCAGGTCACTCAAAGCCCCATCCAACCAAATCTTGAGCACTTCTAGGGATGGGACATCCACAGATTCTCTGGGCAACCTGTTCCAGTGCCTCACCACCCTCACAGTAAAGAATTTTTTCAATTCTCCTCATCTACTCTTGCTGTAGAGGAAGGGCAATGATGCCAGGAAACTAATAAAATTTCACATCCAGCATATTTTGGCTTCTTTCTGTTTTCACAAAAAGCCAAATGTGTCTCACCGTTTTCTCTGCTTATAAAACAGGGCATGGAAAAAAAATCAGGGACATATGTTGTGTTTGTTCCAGCAACTGTGTGGCTCACATTGCAGAAAAAAACAGCAAGCACTGGCACACAGAGCTACATATGGCAAAGATATGCAGCCCCACACAGCAAAGTCGGTACGATATAGCAACACCAACTCCTATAGCTCCTACTGTAAGCTTTGGGCTTTGCTCCCTGGGCACCCATGAGTGACAGCCCTTGTGCGCTTCTCCTTTGTGCCTTTTTCTTATTGCTGACGGTAAATTGCCACCTGACACAGAGAAATAACTGGGCCAAAGTACATTCAGGCAGGAAGGAGCAAAGGAAAATATGTGTTATATTTATGTACAGTTTGTGGCTGCTACAAAAGCACAAGCTTTACTGCACAGCATTTTCAGGAGTTCAGACCCTAGTAATAATAAGGATGTGAGTGGTATTTCCAATGTGTATGCATTCTTTAAAGAGAAAAATGAGAGGTCGTCACTGCTAGCCAGATTGGCATTTTTGAATGAGGGCACCCTCTGTCCAGCAAAATCCCTTGTGCCTTATGTACCCTCTCCCTTCTCCTGATGACAACAGCTCAGCTATGTACCAAAGGTTAGCTACTGAGTCACTGGAACCAAAGCATCCAAACAGTGACTTATTTGAAAGTTACTTGCCAGGAATGGTGATTCACTGACCCAAATTTGAGGTCTTTTTCATACAAATTTGAGAGTAATTAGATTATCCTTCTATTTTCCCCAGAAAGACTTTCTCATTTCACACTCCCTTATTTTCCAGGAACAGGATCAGCAGAGCAACCATACAGTGCTGGATGCTCATCTTGGCAATTTCCAAAGTGCTGTGAGCAGGGTATGCCAGGAATCTTGTTTTTAAACATCCACTCAATGTTCTCCGCTTCTGCAAAAGTCCCTAGACACCTTATCTTGAAAGCCAGAAAAATCCCCAGGCACTTCATTGGAGTCAATCTCCTTTTTTCCTGCCCTCACTCCACAGATTCAGACACCTAGCCAGCTGTCCTGTCCGCTGTCAAAGGTTGAAACTCCATCCTCTGCTTGTCATTGTGGCAGCAGTCTCATTACACCAAGTCCTCCCTGACATGCCTTCCAGCAAGGAGTGATTCAGCCTCATCACAGGTGAGATATGCCTGGAGGAGCTCAGGACAGAAAATAATGAGCAGAACCGGATGGATCTCCCTGCTGCTGGGTGTTAGACTTAAAAAGCTGTCTTCCATGTTGCCATTAGTCTTACTTAAATACCATGCTCTTTTCGTATTTTCTGAAGACTTGCATTGAAATCGTAATGCCAAACTTTATAATGACTTACAGTGTGAGATCTCAGAGTGTTTACACACAGTGGGTAAGCACGGGCTGGTAATTCACAGATGACTTGGTCACTTAGTAGAGGAAGCAGAAACAGAACTGGGGTTTTCTAATTAGCACAACTTGATACAGTTTAGCAGAGGAGAAAATCCTGCCTCTTGGTCCTGCTCAGGACCATATATGCTATGTAGTGAGAGTTAATTAGTGGTAGGTGATTATTTACAGGGTATGACAACTATTTCTCTAAGATCTTGGGATTCATACCTATTTTTTGTTTCATATCTGTCTGGTACCCAGCACACTGTGTTGTTTTCTGTTACCATAGAGATGTTACTGATAACAGTATCAATCATAATTCAGGATAGGCTCTGCGTTTGCTGTCCCGGTATTTCTTCTGCAGATTAAATATCTAGCCATGCTAAAATTGAATAAACACATAGCCTGCATGGAGCTATGGTACAAACTGGGCTATCAATCTGGGATTGATGAAGAGAATTATGATCTACATTTTTGGTCATCTGAATTGCAGTCCCACTGAGCACATCTGGGAACTGCAGTAAATTCAGACATCCAGAGGAGAGCTGTAGAATTTTGTGTGTATATTGTCAAACACTGCCTGACAAGAGAGAATGTTTTCCTGACTTGATTGGGAGAAATAGTATCCAGACTGTCTCTTTTCTTTTTTTAACTCAGACAGGGAAATGTAAATATGGCCATGCATGCAGTGTATCTGGGAGCTGCAGAGCAAATGTAAAAAGAGTTGTTAAAAGAGGAGGAGAAAGAGGTGGTTTCCTGCAGCAGCAGACTGCAAGATGTAGGCTATACGTTTTGCATCCAGCAGAGTCAGGGAATGCTGGCAGACATGCTGAATGGGATTCATCTGAGCGATGACTCTGGTACGGGAACAAGGACCTAACTACCTTCCCCTCTGGTCAGCCAAGAGAAACAGTAATTCCTACACAGAATCCCTAAAATAGACATCAGCATTGATGAGAAAGGGAGTTATGGATGACCAACGCAACTGTAGCTACTTCTAGGCTTAGGACAAGTATTTCATTTATGAGTTTATGGCTGCTCATACTTCAGCATCCAAAAAGACCCCAGCTTGTCACTCAGTATTGTGTGTCTAATAGACTGGAAACTGAGAGCTGATGGTCAGGGATAGATTTATTTACAGTGAAGTGATGGAATGCATGAAGAGGCTAAGTGTGAAAGGTAATGGAAAAGCTCAAATGAAAACATGAGGGCACTTGTACATGCATCACACATAAAATGGGATGTGGTCATGGCAAGTACAAGGATATAAAGTAAAGCCCTGAAGAACTATGAAGCTAAAGAGAACTTGATACAAATCAAAAGAATGGCTGTACCAAATTCCTTCTTTTAAATCCCGTACAGAGTTGGCTGAAATCCCTTCAAGGAGAAGGGCTGATAGGGTCTGGTAGGACATGCTGAATCTTGAAGGTCAGACAAGACAAGCTCAGGAGCGGTGATTGATGATAGGAAACCCCAGACTTCTGTGCTTTATGTGGGTCTGTAATGAAAAGTGGGGTGGGCACAGCTCCTTTCTCTGTGAGTTCATTAGTCACCAGGAGAAGGTAGTGTAAAACCTGCTTCCTCTTCTCTGCTAGAGGAATATTTCAGAATGAGGGAGGTGATACAGTGTTGTCTTGATTTATGCTGTTTTTTGCCAGCATTCCTGCAATGGTTAGAGAAGGGCTTCCTTGCTTCTGACCATTTAACTTCAGATGGCATTTGAGAACTTTGCTGATAGTCTGGACAAAGCTGGGGGTAGGTTGTGATGTGGGCTATTGGGGAGAGGCTGGTTTGGGAAGCAGACTGTAGTAGTGTCCCTGCAGGATGGGGTAAGATGGTTTCCCTGTCCATACTGAAAGATCATGATAGTTTTCTCTGAGGAAAGGAAGGGCCGACTGACCAGAAAACCTTCCAAGCTGTGGGAAATAGAATCAGCCATATGGGAGAAGGTATCAGAATTGATGAAGTCTTCAAAGTGTTACTGACTTGGGAAGAAGGTCTTGGTTCACATGACCATCCAAGCTGCCAAAATGTTAGCTTACTCTTGAGTATGAATTTGGAGTGAACGGACCAGTTCAGTGTCCTAGGTTCAAAATGCTTGTTGGGAGGGACCTCTGAAGGTCATCGGTTATCTCTGCCATGCCCCTCGCATTACTATAGAGCCTCTGAGCTGATAGGTTGTATAATTGCATCTATAATGGGAACGAAAACCCAGTAAAGACCTCAAATTATTTTGCTGTTTCCCCGTTGTTGCTATAAATGGAATTTTGGTGCCTAAACATCTTTCAAAGTGATTTATCAAGGATCAGGAGTGAAGTCTGTGGAAGAGCAGGGAATTGAACAAAGTATCCCAAGGGTAAGGCTTTGTCCATCCAAAGAGCTCTGCAATGGGGGAACAACAGCACTGGATCATGGAGGAGCACACAGTGAGGTTGGTTTGTTTTCTCCTTAGTTTCCCTGCCTTCTTACATTGCCCAGAAGTAACTGAGATCACCCTACAAGGATGGATCCACTATAGTTGGGCATTGTATTAATTTGTTTGAAGACATGAGTTATGCAGCCTGACAGCAGAGGAGATGGGCTTATGGGGCTGTTATGGTGCCTTTCCAAGGACAGTGTTGGCCAGCTTGTTTGTCAGAATGGATCCTGCTTCATGTTTGTCTTGGCCACAAAAGCTGCCTTTGCAGTCCATGAAGTGATGTCCTGGTGTGGAAAGGTTGTCTGTGTTTCTGTTACTGTTTTGATTGAATTCTTTGAGTTTTCTCCATGCATTGAATTAGATCGAAAGGCTAACAACAGAGATTACTTGGACTATATGAAGTCTGGGACACTGGACAAGTAAGTAGGATAAATATGTTCTTCCCATGCCAAACTCAAGCTCTTAGGGCAAAAAAAAAATTAAAATGGCAGTTATGTTTCTATCTTTCTCCACCACCCTCGTCAAAGTAGCTACAAACATTTGTTACCAGTGTTACCAAATACCAATAATTTACACATTGCACTTGTAAAATGTGATTTAGCAACCAATTAACTCCACATTCATGGAATGAATATGGTTAAAGATTAGTCCAGGTGGTTAACACTTAGAAAAGTGGCAATTTGTCTTAAACAAGCTTTAAAACACTGGAATCTTCTAATGTTATTGGCCACTCAAAAGTCACATAATTGTTCTGGAAATGATAGCTTAAAACAGAACTGGTTGTTTTGCATGACCATTTACTTTACTGTTGAGGTTCTTATCAGCCCATGGCAGCTTGAGTCAAATATAATCTGCAGCAGATTGAAACTTCAGAGCATCCAGCATTTATGTGCCTGACAGGAGGGATTTTAGAGCTGTGAATCAATGTACATTTGGACTCCTTGAGCTCAACAAACTGACACTGAGTAAAAGACTGTGATGGTAACAGATGCCAACACCGTCACTTCCCAGGGGCTGGAGCAGCAACCGAGCACCACGAGAACCTAGAGAAAGGGCTTTCTGATGCTTTTAGGAGTGACTGAGGAGAGATTTTCCTAATGAGAAACTTAAATCTATGCAGGGATCAGCCAGACCTGCTGCTGGTGTTTTCACTCTCTTTGCAGCTGCTGCCACCACAGCACAATCCCGCTGCAGCACTAGAGCGATTCCTGCCTCTGAATTACGGGAGAGATGACCTGAACTCTTTTCTTTCCATCACTCAAACAAACTTGCGTGCCTTTTGTGAAGGAATACATTATTTTAAATAACTGTAGGGGAAACATAGCAGTTCCTACTTCTCTCAATGCAATACCGGCCGTAATATTTAATACTTTAAATGTACAAGTGCAACTCTCTTTGTGTTGTACAGCCTAGTAATGAGAACCTTTCTGGTCAAAATCCCTGTGAAACCACTCTCTTTCTGCTAGCCTGCCCTGACCTTCCTCTTCCTCCTCTTTGAGTGTCATGCTTAGAAGCTGGGAGAGCTGTTAGAAGGCAGGGAAGAAAAAGCAGTGCTTTTCTGGTGTTTGGATTGCTATGGTGATTTATGCATAGGCTTATCTACTTGAGCTTCAAGGAGCAGCAATTACAGATCCCAGGTCATCAGATTAGTTCTCAAGGGGGCAAAAGCTCCCATTACTAGTGGTGACAGATTCAGCTTCCAAGCACTGCCTCTCATGGAGCATCTGCAGTCCCTTCAGAAGGCCAAAGGTTTTACTGCAAGCAGGCTAATTTTGGTTTTTGATCTGCTGCAAAGCAAAGGGACAGGAAAGAGCAGCACTTGTCCCAGGGAGCACCCATTGCTGGGTGGGGGAGAAGGCACTGCCCTGCTGCAGAGCCAGGGGGGCTGGCCCCAGCACCCCACTGGTGCTCCCCACACAAACCCTAATGTCCACACTAGCAGAGAGGGTGGCTGCAGGAATGCAACATGCTCCAGTATCCCACCTGCATGCTCTGCACTGGGATGCTTCCAGCTGGCAGGTCTTCAAGAAGCTTGAAGACTTGTGCTGCATCCTGTGGAGAACCGAGTGTGCTCAGAGCCCCTGTGCTTCTGCACTGTTGCTGCAGCGAGGATCGACCCCATGTACACAGAGGAGAAGACCTGTCTGTCATGCCTTCTGTATTTGGGAAGTAAGATAATAGAGCCATATATATGTGGCTTTGTGTGTAACTGATTTAAAGGGCAGCAGAGAGAGGATAGAGGCTATTTTTGTACTTGTGTAATGAACTGTGTTAAACCAGACAAGAATGATGCCATGAGCAATCATTGGCCATATTTTCCCTGAAATTACATTGAAATTTTTTAACATCTGCTATTGGATTTCATATTGTTATGAGACCAGTTGAAACAGTGGGCTGGCTGGTAAAAAAACCATGCTACCATGGCCCAAAGCTGGTCCCATCACCAATAGCACAGACATTGGTGCAAAACAGCCTATTTTTTTAAAGCAAGGAAATGGACCATTTAATTTCAAATAACCAGTTGAAGTTAAAAAAAATAATTTTATAATCACTGGTTCTTTAGTAGGCAATTAAAGAAAAAGGTTGTTCATCACATAATCTCATTAAAACAAAGCCAAGGAAATAAAGTAATTTACTGACACCAATACGGGCAATTGGTTTTCTCATTTCCATTGATTTGTCTCATTTCAAATATCTGGAATGATGCTTACCATCCTTTGCTTAAAGTCTATATACTACATTTATGCACAGTGCAAGCTCTACTGGAGAGGCTCTAATGCACAAAATAGTCTTTTACTTCATTAAACTATCTAACCTTGCCTCAGGCAAACAGAGTAACTTATGATCTCCTCCTTAATCAAGTGAGGTTATGTTTCATAACACATATGGCATTTCTATGGGCCAAGGAACAAGAAAGGTCAGCTCTAGCTTTCCTTGGTGTTGGAATAAAGAAGATAAGTTAATTTCTTTATTAAGCAGTGTAACTTGGGTATTGACTGGGCAATAACTGTGCCCTCTAGATGTCTTCAAAAAGAAGTAAAACTGGTTGCATATAGGGTGGTTTGGGATTATTGTTTCAGTTTGGCCTGGGCTATCCATTGATGTCTTTGCATTTGAGGTTGGGGGCTCCTCGGGCTGTTGCAGATTTGTCGCCACCTTTCAACGGTGACATCTAAAAGCATCAAAAGCCACATGTGCCCCCATGGCCCCAGTGGAAGTTTCCAGCTGCTAGAATTTCCTTATCTGATTCAGAATAGATATCCTTTGTAAGATTGCCAACAAAAAAAGCTCATGTGAAACTCTTGCATTTTTCTCTGTATGTCTGTCTATGCCTTGAATTCTCTCAGGAGCTGCCTCAGTTATCCCAGAGAAGTGCCCTCAGCCAAAGAAGGTCCTATTCTATTTAAGTGTTACACCGTAACACTGTGATGATGATGATAGGGTGAGATATGCTTTATATCTGTTTTAAACTCTCAAAGCACTTTACATGCATTATTTCTGTTTTTTTTTCCCCCTGCAGTGGATAGATTGCATTTGTCCTGCTTGGCAAAGTACAAAATTGAGGTGCCTTGTCTCATTGCAATGAGCAGAGTCACTTCAAGTCCTCATTTTCAATTTTTTGCTAGACCACAACTTAGAAGAGATTTATGATAATTGACCATATTATGGGGATAATTGTTAACAACACTTGGGGCTTCTTAGGACTAAAAACATAATCTTGAGTAATTCACCTTCGCAGCATTCTGAGAAAGTGAGTGACTATTTGCGAGTCTGAGACACAGGGAAAATTAAGCAGTGCTAATTTACCTCATTTAGACATAAATTTCAGAGCCCAAACAGAGCCTTGATTTCCTTTAGTTAACCCCTGAGGCCACTATTCAGCTACAAAAGAAATCCATTAATTTTTCCAGCCTTCTGAACAATTTTGCTATTTTTAATCAAATATCTGTCCAGAAGTAATTTCCTGGAACAACTATAAAACTCCACTGCACTCAGAGCTAAGCTCTCTGAAATGCTCCTGGGATTGACTGCAGGATTTTGGCAGGGAGTTTGGTGGAAGCAGAATAATGTTGATCTTTCAGTAACAGTAAGTTTGCAATAAATGCCCAAAGCATACAGTAATTTCTTTAAATGCAAATAAAGCTCTGCCTTAAGACAATTACATAACTTAAGATACCAAACACCTTTTCTGCTCTAGCCATGCAATAACAATATAACATCTGCATTATTACGTACTTGACTTGCAGTCCTAAAATATATGTGGAACTCAACCAAAATCTGGAAAGAAATATGTATATCTTCAGAATACCTCCTGAGTCAGAATGAAACTTAGCAACTCTGACTACAAAAATATCAGTTGTCTTATTCTAAAAAAAAAAAAAAACATAGAGAAAAATCAGACTGGCATTTGTTTAAGACAGTGGCTTTGCTCAAAGCTCCTGATCAAAACCAGGGATCAGCATGTCGCTATGTGGTGTATATACACTTATAAACTAGCCAGACTGCAGCCCATAAATCATTAAGTGGAGACTGATTAGCCAATGTAAAATGAGTGTGAATTGGGTAGAAATATAAATACTGGCTGCTGTGTTTTTCAGGAAATGCATATAACTCATTTTTTATAAGCTTTGAACAAATTCTGGTTGATGAAATTGTGCACCATGAAGAAAAATGCTTGTGCTGTTTGTGCACTTTAAGTATCTCCAAGCACATATTGAAAATAGGGAAAAACAGATTTTGTTCTGAAATGTTCCTCAGATAAGTTCTATATGTGCTTTGTTCCTGTGTATGAAGGATCTGTGAGCGATTCTTTGGTAAAGGCCATCATTGATTTATGGAAGATGTACACAGAATATGCGTCTCTTGAATAAATAGATAAAAAAAATCATACTTGTCAAAACTGAAGTTCTTCCCAGGAGAACATTGGCCTTGACAATTGTTCATTGACAGGTATTTAAATTTTAAAAGACCTTGTGATATTTTTAACTCAAAAAAGGGGTGATATTTGTGACTCAAAAAGTGGCTTTTAATTATTTAAGCTAATATTTTTGGCAAATGCAGTATGACGTCAAACCAAAATATTTTCCACTGACATCAAGCTTTTTTTTTTGACATGTAGTTTCAGGCTTCACAGATTTTAACTTCCTGTCTTGACCTAAAAAACCCACTTTTTTATCCCCAGGACAAGAAAGCAATTGAGTAAGATTTTAATTGATCACAAAAGCAATGGCTTGGGGAGTTTGTCTCCCTTCCAGCTTGCAAGGCTAATCCCTTTTGTGGACAGGTAAATCTGTTATGAATATCCTCAGAGGTACAGGAGAGGTTCTGATGCTTGGCCAAAATGTGGCCTTTATGTACCTTTATGTAGTTGTGTGTGATTTGGGGTTGTTCAGTGTTTAATCATCCTTCCTCACTGTTACTGAAAGCCTGTGGAAATCCTTTAGCCAGCCAATGCCACAAAGTAGATGTTTTCTAATAGTGCTTAAAGTGGAAAACAAAGCAGCTGAATTACACAAAGCAGTGTAATGAGGTGGTAAATAATCTTGTCAGGTGTTGTCTTAATAGGCGGTGGAAGGTAATTGCCTCCAAGGGGAGTGTCAATGAATTAATTTTTAGCCAGCCAAGTCAGCTCATGAATTGTTCAGAGACCCCCAAATGCTGTTAACATCCCCATATAGGCTAATATCTTAGCCAAGACCTATCAGGTGATAAGCATAATTAAGTAGGATTGGTTTAACCATTGCTTCTGCCCATGTTTAAGTGCAGATTTAGCCATGTTAATTATCTTTAAAATTCACAGTAAAAAGAACTGGCTGGAGCATTGGGTGGAGTTGTGATTACAGCAAGGTAGACCCACGTTCGAATTATATTAATGATTTGTAGGAGGATATTCCAGCAAAGACTGGGCTTTGTGGTGACTTCAGACTGATGCTGACAAATCTTCATAACTTTCATGTCACCCAGACCTTTCTACTGTTACAGATCCGTCCAGCTGAGCTGGAGGGACTGAGTCAGACAGAGCCTCCAGGGTGACCGTGTCCTTCTGGACAGAGAGCCAGACTGATCGAGAAGGAATTTCCTCCAAGAAGAGCTGAGCTGGGAGAATGGAAACTGAGCATCCCTGCTTCCTCTGTGGCTGAAGCACCCAAAAGCTGTTGGTGCCTCATGCATGAACAAGGCAGCATTGCCGGTCACTGGCTGCCCATGATTGCTGTGGTGCCTGCGACTTGGGTTTGGTGTGGCTAGGGCTGTCTGAGGGCAAGCTTATAGCAATGGTAGGGGGGACAGTTTCTAAATGTTCTCAGCTATAAAAAACTCCACAATGATCCGACCTGACAAGCTCCTTGCTCATCTTCTGCCTAACTGCAATAAAGTACTGCATAGTTTCCCTCACAGCACAGGAATAATCTCAGTGCCTTCAGCCTCTTAAAATTTTAGACATAGCCAAGGGAGGTAGGCAAGCACATCTGGAAGGACCATCATCCCTGCACTGCTTTTAGGATAGCATGAATTATCTCTTGATACCGGAATTTTTAGGAAAAATGGATTCCATCTGCAGACTGAGGAAACCTAATTGCAGAGTATAATTTTACCCATCTTTGTTTTCATGGTTTCTTGGAAACATGGCTTTTATTTAGAAATCCTTTATGTAGATATTTGTCTTTCTTTTCCACTCTGTCCCTCTTAGACTCTTCCTCATAGTAGCAGCTATATCGGTACAGTCAATAGGTCAAGAACACTCATCTCAGTGATGCTAATGTATATGGACTCACACCAGCACTGCCACTGCCCCATATTTTATTGAATATCTTCCATGATTCAGTCTATGAATATATCTTAAGCAGATGGCTATTCCTGTTTGCTTCACTCTTGTGTATGAAGGTTGCAGGATTATGCCTCCTATCTACCATACTCTGTTATGAGGTGTTTGATATTGATGCACCAGAGGTACCAGGTGGCATGTTCTTTGCAGGACTCTGGGTGACAACCTGCCTGAGTTTGTTCTGCCCTATCAAGTTTCACCAGCCTCACTAGTGTCCGGGCTGGCAGATGCAGCTTGAGTCATGCTGACAGCACACTGAATGCAGCCAAGGGATGTTGAACCCATTTTGCTGCGTGAAATGTGCTTCCTATTAGCCCCAACCATGGTTCTTTGCTGAAGCACCCATACTTGTCTAACTCCAGCGAGAATCCTGCAGTTCCTGTAGCCCATATTTTTGTTCGTACTTGAACCCTTCTGCCCAGAAGCTGTGGTGCCTGGAAGTGTTCTGATCCCTCTTGGCAGATGGTGGCTAACTCATCTTTGCATGCTCTCAAGAACAATACAGTGTTTCAGTGATGCTATCACTTTCCATAAAGACCAAGCAGAGCCATCAGAATTGGCCGGAAGGAGGTGATGCAAACCTTCAGAGAGCCAAGACCTCACTGATACTCAGATGAACAGAATGACAAATTACCTTCTGAAGCAGGGTCAGGGATCACCGAGTCCATTAATTTTCATGTATTTCTCAGAGTCTCCAAAAAGTCACTTTCTTTCCCCACTTGGACAGCAGGGAAAAAGGGAATTCTGCTGTTGAAATAACTCACTAATTTTAAGAGCATGACCTTGCAGCACAGTTGAGGATCGATAAAGTAAAACCAGAAGAGAACAACCAAAATACCTTCACACGTCAACACTTTGTAACCAGCTTTGTTGTATAAAAAAATTGTGCTTTTGTGGGAATGTAATCCAACAAAACACATTTCACATGAATAAATCAGCTTTCCCTAATGGTAAGCTATGTGCTGAGTGGTACTGAGGCATTCATGGTAGCTATGGTGACAGTATCTTCCTGCTAACAAAGAAATGTGCTGGAATTAGAAAAGGATTTGTGAACCACAAATAATTCTGCATCTAGACCACAAGACTTTGTACAAAAAATGTTGCAAAGTTCTTGAACACAAGTTTTTATAATACACTATTTGGAGGTTGCAGTTAGATTCTGAACACAGCTAAACCAGTACATGCCTGATGGAGGGGTGAAACTTGGCCAGGATCACAGCTTTTTGTAATTTGTAAAGGTTGTGGTTTATCTCTGCTTGCACAATTTTCAGCTCCATTAGAAAAACTCTGGTGAACTTTTCACCCAGCTGGTGTTTGCTCACAGCCTGGATTTTTGTAGGCAGAGCTGTGCCATTCCTTTCACCACTTCAGGGACCTTTCCTATACAAATCTCTAGAGATCCTAAAGAGGTCAGGTCATTGAGGGACAGTAATTATAATATGATGGTGGTGGGCAGCCACCATTGTCTCACACATTGTCTGCCGTATGGCATCCCCCCAAAGCATATATCCGTCATGCTTGCCATTGTACATCACAAAACTCATAGCTTTCACTGTTTTCCCTCAAGTCACACAGCCTGTCCACACCCACACCATTAGATGATCCATAAGTATGCACGTGGTCTCTCTGGGATCTGCTGCTGTTCAACAGCCTTGACTACAGAAATATTTATACTCATATGTATTTGTTCGTCTCTGTTTTGGGGAGTTATATTCGTATTTTGATGTTAACCTGTTTGAATTCAACAACAACACACAAGCTGTTTACCTTACCCTGAAGCTCATAAAATCTTGAAGAGATGTTCTTGCTACACCTGCTGTGACCTTCCACAATAAAGTGAGGAAATGTAGAACAAAGACATGCACAGAAAAGCATGAAGATTCAGAGTCTGAAAGCAGGTCTGAAAGAGAGACAGAGAAATGCACTAAGAAGTATGAAAAGTTGTCTTCTAGATTCCTGCAAGAGCAAACTGGAGCACTTCAAAGAGACAGAGAGCAAAGAGCCAAAAGGCCATCTCAGGAGGTGTTGTACTGTGTACAAACTCCATGTGCCTTCCTATCTTGGTGTGATGTGTCAGAAAGCTCTTGGGAAGACTCTATCTCAACTGAAGAGTAAGACTACTGAATCCAGACTTTCATGGGATCCCAGGAGACACGCTGTTTCCCTAGCAGTTTGTGTACCGATGTTGCATGGATCCCATTTGTGTGGAAAGCCAAGTTCTCCTCTCTTCCAGTGCAGGTGCACAATTTAACTCCTTCCTTCTGATCTGGAGGGCTGTCCAAGGAAACAAAAAGCATCTCCTGACTCTACAGGCACAAAGTATCACACAGTGGTATTTGCCACAAGCAGCTATGTCAGACTCTGTGTTTCAGGCTTCCCCAGTGCCTTGTCTGGTTCTTGTGCCTGTCCCGCAGCTGACTCCTGGAAATCAGCAGATGTCTCATCCCCATGTTCCCAGCAATTGTATGTCTCTCTTGGCCTCTCAAACAGCATCCAGAACACAATGTGCATTGGTAACAGAAATGTTTGCTGTGTCTCTTCCAGCCTGTTCATGCAACATTTTTATTGGTCACTTAAATTGCCAGAGGCTCACACCATGATCATCCAGCATCTGTTCCTTTCATATTCTTTCCTTGCTGTAGGACAGATTTTTATTTTTGATATATTTCTTCATTTCCCAAGGAAGTGAGAGTATGGTAGAACCATCAGAAACACAATCAAAACAGCAGTACTGCTAGTATGAGCGTGTCAGTTTGGAGGAAAATATCCTTGCCCAAAGCTTTCAAAAACATTTTGTGTCCCTGTGATCACCAGTGTCAGTGGTGCAACCCTGATTATCTGAATATCTGCTAGGCTGTCCAACAGAAGTCTGTAAAATAATGGATCAAACAGAGGAACTAAAAAAAGAACAGAAGGTGAGTGTGTCTTCACAGCATGAATGAGCAGCACCATGTAGCAGCTTCAAAAGAAACCTGAGAGACCGCAATATACAGCTACAGGTGGGACTCTCACTGCACAACATTACAAGTACTAAGATTTTACATGGGACTGGACAAGTGTTTCCTTGAAGATGGGAGAAAAATTAATTATTAACTATTACGTTCTGGTTCCCTGTCCTTCTTTGTCCTAAAGCATCTGCTGTTGGACATTATCAGGGATAGAATAATAAGTTTTCTTTGGCTTCAGCTTCACACATTGTGCCCATTCTCACCTGGTAGTGCTGCACTGCCAGGGGGATGTTCACTGAGAGCCCGAGATGGAGGAAAGGCAAGGCCAGGAGATATTTCGTCTATTACTCTGCCACAGAAGGAGAAACCCGTTTTATGGCTTGTTATCTCCTGTGTGCTGCTCACAATCCTGACGCAGTGCAGCCAGACACACCACAGGGCCTTGTATGCCTGTTGATTGCTTCACTCATTGAAGAGTTGTCCAACACCAAGCCAAATGCCCTCTAACAGCAAAGAGCTGTGGCTACATTCTGGAGCAGGCATACTAGTAATTTCTTTACCTATAGTCTAGTGGGGAGAGTTGTGCTGGAGTAACACAGTCTCCTCATCCTGAAGTCCTGAGGAACCATACATTTTCTCCAGCATCCCAGGAGACCCCTCACCCTGACATTCCCTCTGCAGCCACGTCCCAGGAGGCTGAGCTGCCCATGCAACAGGGAATCAAATGTGAAGAACACAGTAGAAAAAAGAGATGAAAGCTACCTATTGGGATTATTTCAGCACTTTACTCCAGATGAGCTCTTTGGTTTGATGGAGCCCATTGCTGTCCATATCAACTGGAGTGCCAGTGCCTGAATTCGGCTGGATAAGCCTGTTTATTTTTCTGAGTGTGCTGGGCCTTGTTGTATGGTACGTAGCACTTTTACTCCGTGCCTCACTGAGGAAGGTTAGATTGTGCAGTTATTATTAGCGTGCATTCAGGCTCCTAGCAGCAGTGGGACAACACAAGTAGCACATGTAAGGACATCGTGTAATGTGACCTTTTGATAGTGCCAGGGTATGGGCATGAGTTCATAGATACAGAAAGTACCTTAGACCTTTCTTCCCTTCCTTGTTCTATTTACAACCTCAGTGCATTTATGGTATAGGGAAATGAATCAAAACTGACTTAGACTTTATTTAGCACTGTAGCTGCAGTTCTTATTTTGACCCTGTCAAACATTTTCTTGGTAGATTGGTTTCCTTTGGCTCATTCTTTGATCTTATTGATTTTTTAACTTTTTTGCCTCTATGGTTAATTTTATAAACCCATTCTTCAAATCAGTAGGTGAGCAGTCAGTATTTCAACATAGCTGCCACAGAGGTGCGTTCCCCTGGTGTTATCATAAAATGCTTTGAGGAGTGAACCAACCAGTATCTGTAAAGTGTGAGCTCAGCTTGGTCATTAAAGAGCCTTTTCATGCTTTTTCATTTTAAAATAGGAAATGATGTTGTAAAAGATGATTATCCAGGAATCAAAAAGCAGATAAGTAATAATATTCAGAAAGTGTATGTCATCTTTCATTCCAAGATTTAAAAGTGCTTTATCAAGTACTAATTAAGACTCAAAACCAATAGGATGTTACTGTAATGAGTACTGAGACATCCTACTTCATGCTGAGCTGAAAATTATCTTGAGCATGCTAATAAATTTCTACTGTAGACCTCCCTACGGTTGGTATTAACAGGGTCTGAAATATTATGAACAGGATGGACAGCCAAATATTAAGGTCAAAGTAAAAATTGTTGCCATTTACAAATACAACAGCAGTAGTTCCTTTTCAAATTACCTCTGAGGAAAACAAAATTTTTGTTTATTTCTATTAATATAAATATTTATTTACTTAGCTGAAGAAAGGATCCCCTTCTTAAAATTTCAAATGTAAATCAAGTTCCAAAACCTTGAGAGTCTTGTTCACTATTTTCTTTATGGATCAATAGGTATTCTAAATATGAATTGCTATAAAATAACTTGATCAGGGGGGTAATAAAAGCGATACTAAATCCTTACATAGAAAAGAATGAAACCAGATTCTGAATGGGTTGTGCCACTAATTATGTTGTAAAGAGCAAAATTGTCATGAATAAGTTCTAAGGAGGGTTTGCATTTCTGGTCTCACTGTAAGCAAGGTTTTAGTATTTCTCAAATTATCATAAATAACCCATCCCAGTGGCACTGAACTTTACAAAACTGAAAATATGAGTATGGTCACATGCTTTTGTGAATATTTGTTGGTAAATTAAAAGGGAGCATGAAACTGTCAGAAAAGAGGTTTAAAGTCCTTTAGTAATTACGTCGCATCCTTCAGGAGTTTACTCAGACCCATGTAATTGCAACTCAATATGTGCTGGATTCATCCCAAATTAAACTAGTGATATCCCATCAAACTTGCAATTTCTGCCTAAATTAGAAATAGCTACTAATGATTTCTGTTAATGGGTTTGGTATATGATTATTAGATACCATCCACATACACATGATAAGCTTTTACCCACTCAGGCAGGGATATACTTTGATTTGGCATTTTCTGTATTCAAACTCTAGCCCTTCCACCCATTGAAGCCCTTAAGGTGTCTTGATAACCAAGGGCTTTTTGTAGCCAAGTTTGCTATATTGTTCTGGCTTGGTTTAATCATGCTGCCTTTCTGCCTCCCTTTTTCACAGCAGGAAGATCAAGGAATGAGTTTCAAAATAATGAAAGGTCCCTTCTGTCTCCTGATTCAACAGCAGAAGTAGATGACTTAAAAAACCTGGAGGCTGATGCTTGCTATTTTATTTTCTTCTTTCTGTGCAACTGGGAACATTTTCCTCCTTTTTCTTCTTGACAAAACAAATATGTTCCCCCTGTTATTCAACATTTGTCTATTTTATGTATGTAGGCAGCTACCTTGGAGTGTGCACCTTACTGCCTGTTTTTTGGTAAGATGTGAAGACTCCTTGCTGATAACGAAAACCATACTCACTAGAATGATTTGTGCTGCCTTTGCACTTGAAGGGATCTCTGCAATATCAGGTCCCCCTAGAGAAAGTTGCACAGAAACATGTCCAGGTGGGTTTTGAATGCCTCCAGAGATGGAGGCTCCACCACATCTCTGTGCAGCCTGCTTCAGTACTCTGCCACCCTCAAAGTAAAGAAGTTCCTCCTCATGTGTAGATGGAACTTCCTATGTTCAAGTTTGTGCCTGTCGCCTCTTACTGGGCACCACTGAAAAAAGACTGGCCCCATCTTATTGACACCCACCCTTCAAGTATTTATAGGTGTTGATCAGATCTCTCCTCAGTCTTCTCCAGATTAAAACCACCCAGGTCCCTCAACCTCTCCTCATAAGAGAGATGTTCTAGGCCCCTAATCATATTTGTAGCCCTTTGTTGTACCCTCTCCAGCAGTTCCCTGTCCTTCTTGAACCAGGGAGCCCAGAACTGGACACAGTACTTTGGATGGGGCATCACCAGGGCAGAGTAGAGGGGCAGGATAATCTTTCTTGACCTCCTGGCCGCACTCTTCTTGATGCACCCCAGGGTGCCATTGGCTTTCTTGGCTACAGGGGCACCTTGCAGGCTCATGGTCATCCTGTTGTCTGCCAGGACTCAGGTCTTCTTCTGCAGAGCTGCTCTCCAGCAGGTCAGCCCCCAGCCTGTACTGATGCAGGGGGTTATTCCTCCTCAGGTGCAGGACAGGACCCTACACTTGTCCTTGTGTAGGACCCAGAGATGCCCCTTACTTACCTATAAAGAAAAATCCTGATAGCTCCATGGTTTAGGGAACAACTGGTAAGACACAATGGTTAGAAACCAGCACAAGAGACAGTCCCAGTGCACTCCCTACAACTTAGATTCTGACTTTATAATTATAGCAACGTTGTTTTCATTTCTTAAAATGGTCCTCCCAGCACAGGCTTGCTTGCTGCCTTGGGAATCCACCAGCTGTATGGTGAAGTCCTGATGCATTTGGCTCTCCCCGAATCTCAGGAAAGGTGTTTGCCATGACCAGCATGAGAAGCCAGGGGGACCCCGGAGGAACAGGACCCACTGCTGTCAGCAGACAAGTCTTTACCCACGACTCACCTCCCAGCTTGCAGGAGAGTGAGAATCTGTCCTGGGAGGGATGGAGCACAGAGACACTTCAGGTGGCCTCCTGTTCTGTGAGTTGTGGTTTTAACATTATTTCTAGAGCAGATGCAGTTTAATCACCTTTCAGTCAATACTTGGAGATTTGCTTTCTGCTTAAGGTAGGCAAATACCTCAGAAGAGATATATAGAGCTATTATTTTAAAACCAGTTGGCTGGTCACTTCTTGCACAGCCAAAAAAGTCAGGAACAGAATGTGCTTGGATGTTTTTGTAGATACATTTTTGAAGAGTATAACTCAAATGGAACCATAAGGTAACAGGCAGGAAAACAGAGCAACTCTATGCTGCACTTTTAACTCTTTTATTAACTTCTTCTCTGGATTTTCCGTAGATATTGATTCTGTCAATTCTGATTTCAACCAGGTTGCACATGGGAGAAAAGTAAGGTCTGAGCAGATGGTTGGCATGAAATGAATGGCAAATTATTGAAAAACTGTAGGAAACCCAGCACATTATGTGATGCTCTAAGTCAACATGGATCACAGATGCCAAAGCAACCAGACTCAAGGGACACCTGAACATGTAGGACCAGACATAAAGTATACAGCCTGAAGACTGAAATCCTTAATCCTATGAATAGAAATACTTCATCAAGATTTCTATAGACTGGACTTTTTTGTTCCCCTTGTGAGAAAGAAATACTGACAACATATGCTGAGGGGCTGTGCAGAAATGCAACTTACACTCTCCCCTGCAGTGAAGCTTCCTGCAGAGGAATGGAATGGATAATCTGGAGAAACAGGGCTCAAGTATTTTAAACAACTGTTTTTCATGGGCAACTGAAAAGAGTCTGGGAAAAGGCAACTGTCTCAATAACAGCAGTACCTGCAATCAGCATAGACAGCCTGAAAACTTGTGTGCGTTTGTGGAATGGATTTCCAGTTTATAGTTCTAGGTCGCAAGCTATATTGATATACATGAAAGGGGATTGAAGGAAGCTATCTTTTGGGGGAAATCATTGCATAACTGCCCTGGGGGACAGTTCTTCAACCTTCTGGACCCTCCAGAGATGGCCTTTCTTAGAGTACTATACTACTGGGCTTCGAGTACTATATGGGGTGGAGCTGACCTGGTAGTCCCTTGCTTGCTGTATGTCTTGTGCAAACAACGAGCTTGATGGAAAAAAACCAGTAAAAATTGTGGTGTGCTCATCATGACATTGTGTTGTGATTCACATCTAGCTTCAGTGGCTCCATCCCACCTATGTAGCACTCCTCTGTGCTTTTGGGTAGGAAGAAAGAGCACACGGTTTATGGGATCTTGTTTTTACACCTTGGTACAACAGACCTCCTGATTTCAGTGGAGTGAAGTGTTTCCTGAGCCAAAGTAATCCCAACAGCTGCTGACTTTGCAAAATGCTTTGAAGCCAAATGGGTGAAAAGTGCCAAACAGGAAACAATGCACAATTTTCTTATTAAGATGAAAATTAAGTATTTGTTGGATTATCTGGCAATGCAAAATCCTAACAACATTTTTTCCATCCTGAAATTTTCCTTCCCCAGTTTATTTGGGTCACAGAAAAGGCTAATTCAGTATTACAACCATGGGTACTCTGCTTGGGTGGATTAATGAACTACACTGAGCCTTTACCTCTTCCCCCCAATACTATGTCAAAGACCATTAGTAATTATTTATACTCTTGGCCTACATTCCTGTTTACTTGTATAAATACAGATATATATATTCCATAAAACTTCAGTTTCAGCCTGATGAAAGATGCTTTCTGACATTTTTCATTTACAGGCAGGCAACTGGATCACAGGCTGAGCTGTCACAGTTTACACAAAGAATGAAGGTGCCTGGGCTAAACAGAGAGGTCACCGCCTGTCTCCCCTCAACCTTTCCAGCCTGACAGGCAAAAAGCATCCCCCTCCCATCACAAGCTTCCAAAAGGCAGACAGACTCATCTGGGCATGAAGATGTGGATGGCATCTTTAACACCCTATAGATTTGCAGTCTTGTGGACTGACGTAACATTAAGCCTGTTGGCCTGGGAAGAGCTGGTGAGCTGGAAATGACAGTGCTGAGTACAGGTATGATCAGTGAGGTCCTCTCTATCCTTTCCTTTCAGTGGTGCTTTCCAGCACTATTCTTGCCAAGCAGACAAAGGAGGGCTGATCTCGTTTATTTGCCACAGCAGTTGTCAAACTAGTCCAGGATGTGAGCATATGCCATACCAGTGTTACAAACAGCCACATGGATTTCTTCCTAGTGGGGACATGGGATGAAATAGACGATTTCCTGGGATGGAACCAGATCTTCAAAATAGTCACAGAGTTACTCTTAAATTTCCATTTTCATAGCTGCTGTAACAGCAAATATTCTGTAAGAAAAAAGTGGACAAACTACATGTATGCCATTCAGAAACAGAGAAGATGTCAGCTTACTGAGTGCTGATCTTTATGATAATTCACCCTTTCACATATTGCAGCTTCAAAAATGAGGAAAGCATTGGATAAATTGCCATCTTTTCTTAACTCTGACCTTTCTTTTCCTTCTGGAGAGCCTGCAGGGACTCTTAAGTCTTTAATAGTGGTTGAGGAGAAACTGAAGGGAGTAATTTGGAAAATACTGAGATTTTAACAGGAGGTGAAATTGCTTGTTTGTTGGGTCATTCACTTTGGAAGGGATTTATAGTTACTGCTTGTTATTTTAAAGGACAGAATAATTAAATGCAGCCCTTGTGATATAGAAAGACAGTCATGTTTCATTTTATGAGGAAGAAAGTGCTTTCCAGCAGACTTACTGGAACATTGGAACAGGGACATTGTTCAGATACATTGAAAGTAGATTGAAGCATATCATTCAGGAACATTCTGACACACAATTAACCCCATAGATAATCATGCAAATGTCTGTAAATGGTGGGATGATTTACCATGAGGTCAAACGACTTATCAAAAGCTTTTATATAGTTCTTCTATGAATAAATTAACATTATCAAAATACATAGTTGGCTGTTACAGTTTACAGCAGCTAAATTTTGACATTCTGGAAGGAGAACTGATGCAGTTTGTGATATTACACAGTTAATCACCAGACAGAGCAACGCTTTGCCTGCTCTTGGGGGTGCAACCTTAATATCCTAACAAATACTTCTTTTTATAAACTGAATAGACTTTTGGTCACTTGAAATACAGGCAGAAACACTCAACATAGCTTCTTCTAAGCAGCAACTGCTTTTGCTTTTATCATGTTTGAAGTGATCTTGATAATAAAGAAAAAGTTAATAGAGATGACTTTTTAAGCCTTTTTTCCAATAGGACAAAGCTTATAAAACTGCATTTCTGTCTGTCTCTCCATCTGTACGTCATTACCTCCCTGTACTTCTCAAATCCAACTTTTTGACCAGTCTTGACAAAGATGAGGAGCTTAGAAATTGCCAGTAAGTTTCAGAAAAGTACAGAAGAGAGAAATCAGTCAGTCTTAGCCATTGTAATAAAGATGTCAGCATCAGGTCCCTGGTTACCTGCTCGGTTTGACCCACCAGCTTCCCTACAAAAGAGATGGCACTGGGCAGCATGAGTGTCCTGCCTGGAGCCTCATATGTTCTAATAGTTCTGGTTTCTTTTACAACTTGAGCAAACAAACAAAAAAAAAAGACATTTATATTTTGTGTTCTGGAAGGGCATGCCCAGGTCCAGAGAGGGAGTTCCTTGCATGTTTAGGATGCCGTGAAAGTAGGATACATCTAGCTCTTACTGCACCCAATCAAGAGGTAACTTATTCCACAAGCAAGAAACTGTGCCAGATTAATTCCTTGTTACCTGCAACACAGGTGGCTTTTATTTGCTATCCTAGGTTTTTATTGGCATCATTCTGCTCACAGACTGACAAATGTGTATGACTTGAACAGCAACATGATTGAGCTGGAGTCATGGCCACATCTGTGACTGTTCTGCCTCCCTTCAGGGCGATCACCCTCAGTCTATGAGATACTGGACTACACTGAGGACCCTGCCTGCTCCCTACTCACCTTTACAGATCTTCCTTCCATAAGCACAAGGATGTCCCTTTGCCCCAGGGTGCTGTAAACTCCCAAAAGCTCACAAACAACAAAATGGATGCCAAAAAGACCATGAAGTGCTGTTTAAGTATTTCCAGAGTACTACTTAAAGGTCTCTTTTGTTCATCTTTTTGTCCCTAATGTTTGTAGGCTGAGAGGTTTTCAGTGCTGCTGTGTCTCCAGGATATGTCCGCGCAAAGGATTTTGGGTCCAACAGCCACAGTTCTCACCAAGTAATTCAGCTGAGTCCAGTTACAGAAGTCACCTCCCAACGTGGTGGCTTGTTGCAGCAAAGGAACTCTGTGTTCTCTTGCCACTTTGATCATCTTCCAGCCCCAGAAGTTTTCCTCCAAGGACTAAGGGGAGTGAGACAAAGGTCCCCTTTCCCTCCCCAGATCTGCATCTGTAGGGCAGCTTTTTTATTCTGTCCCTGTTTATTCTTAGCCTTATGGGTTCAGAGACAGAGCACAAAAGTCTGCTCATCCTTTTTCCCTAGGACAGCAGCGTAGAAGGAGGAAGCAGAGCTGTTCTGTGCTGCTGGGCTCTCTCTCTCTCCTCTGCTGTAGTCCAAGTCAGCTGCTCTTCTAGTTTTTCTGCCCATGTATCATCTGGCACACTTGCTAAAGAAAAGCTCTATTAAAATTGTGGTGTTAAGTCTTGCCAGGTACTTACCAGATACTGCCCAAGCGAGGGGTACCCACAAGTGTATGCTGGTGTGTTATGCAGCTGAGGCATTTTGATTTCACTTCTACATCTTTCTAAGGGCAAGTTTAGCAAGGCTCTATTCCTTCCCTTCCCTCCTCTTTCAGCGTTATCTAACGTGATGCACACCCTGCAATTAGGACCCACCATAATTGCTTCTGGCCCTTATTCACCAGGCCCATGGCGCTGCTGGAAATAACAGAGGCTCAGGGAATCTGCAAGTCAGCAAAGATATTTCCAGGAAAATATATTTCCCCTTGCTCTTCTGCCCTCTCAGTCTATCCTCCCCAGTGCTCCCTTGAGCACGGAGGCTGTTGGCCAGAAATGCTGCCAGCTCTCTGGTTCTGCTCTCCGCTGCAAGCAAAGCAGGAAACCTGCAGTGAGTTCAGGAGCTCACAGCTGAGAGAGAGAGCTGAAAGAAGCTTGGAAAACAGAGATTAACCTCTGACAAAGGCGTGTTTGGCATTCTCGTGCCATCAAAGCTACCGGATATAAAAAGCACTGGCCAGTTTTATTATTTAATGAGTGAGCTGGTTTTCTTCGTGGCGGGAACCAGAATGCTGCTGCTTTCTGATCTCATGAGTCACAATTTTATAACTGTGTTTAATCATCATTTCTTTGCTTACCCTCTCACTGCATGTGCTTGGGTCAGAACTGAGTGACATAAACTTGCGTTCGTTCCACATCTGGATCCCGTCACTAGAAATGAAGATATTTTTAGCCTGAGCTGAATCGCTGCTATTCTTAGCTGCTTGGATGGTGCTTCTTCTGTCTTCTCCCCTTCATATCTCCTGAAGATTTTTCACTGTCTTTCTCCCAAGGCTCACAAATGAGGATATTTGCAATATATCGCTGTTAGTAGAGGAAGAAGTGTCTTGGGACTGCACTGAATTTTAAAAGGCGATAAGAATAAATTATGTTTTTCACACAATTCCCCAGACTCCATATTTTCTAAAAATGAATCTGCTCAAGTCTTCATGTAAAAAACCATCACTGCTGTGTTACTGGGTGGAGAAGCACTTTTAAAATAAAACTGCCCCCACATTTTTTGTTGCCAGGTAAGGCCTGGTCTTGCTTAGACTAGAAAAAACATAAAGGTACGGTATTTACAGCTCCTGACCTCTTACATTTATGTGGTGAGAGATGAAACAAAGGAGAGGTGAAATGATCAGAGATCCCTGAAGGCATCAGCACCACCATCAAATGCAAGGTCTTGTCAGCTGGGGGTGAGGTTTCCTTTGCACTGTGGCTGCAGTTGTTCATGCTCCCATTTTTCCCGTGTTCTGCACAGCCTTCTAAGAGAGCTGCTGGCTTGATACTATGCTGCAGAGACGGAAAAAAGAGCTGATAGTGCTTCTTATTTTCTATTCTTTTAGAATCAGAGATATCCAATTAATGTCAAAAGTTACTGTTTCAAGCCTTTATTGGTGGCAAGGTGGTAAATCATCTAATGTTTCAGCATTAGGGCAATATACTGGGTAGATGTTCTTATTACTCTGAATATTACCCATATTAATCCATGCCAAAAACCCGGGGGGAGGATAGCTCATCACTCTATCAGGTTATAATATTATATAACAGTAATATTTATAATAGTATGCTAAATACCACAGGCACCAACAGAACAGGCTTTCTCTTGAGATATTGCTGTGCCACAAAGCTGCCAGCTGGGGACCATCCCTGGGGGCTTCATGGTAGCCCGACACTAACAAGCAAGTATTTGGATGCTGTACTGAGATAATATTTAGTGCAGAGCTTATTCCTTTTGGCTACTCAGCTCAGTGGCTGTCTCTGACCTTGTGGTTACTCAGACTAGAAGGCAGGGAGTAGAGAGTTTAGTGAATCTAGGCTACCCACTTCCTCCACCCATATGTCCCATGGAGACCAATGGGTAGTTATACAGGATCCCAAGAGAAACAGATTGAGAAGCACAGTGACCCTCAGAGTTGTCCATTTCCTAGATTTGCCCCACTCATCAGGAGGTACATCTGACCTTACCAAGAGCTCCGAGCGTCCTCCAAGAGTAGCTACAGCTGCAGGAATAGCAATGTGCCCACATAAATATCTGCTTTCTCTAACTTCCCAAAACAGATTACATCCACCTGAGATGCAGTGGAAAAGAGTGACTAGGATGTGATTTTCTGTGAACTGCCAAAGACTGAAATGGGAAATTTATCCTTGTGGAAAAGTTAATTCCAGTCTTCTGAAATTGGAAGAGCCAAAGAGTTTGATGAAAGTCCTTCATCTACAAAGACACAGGGATGTGCAAGTACGTTGGTCTATGTAGTACAAGAGTTTCCAGAGCTGGGAGTGATGGGAGAAGGTCTCTCCTGGCTTCACAGGAGACCATCTAGGAGCCCTGTATGGCTTCTTCGGTCTCTGCACCTGCACGTTTACATCTGTCAAGGCTGAAACTGGAGTGACCAACAGAGGTATTTTGATGTATTGATGGGCAACAGTCTGTGAGGACTTTATCCACCTCAGAACTGAAAGGAAGCTGCAGACAACTCAATGTCCCTCCATGCAAAGGCTCAGGGTATGTTGGGGTGTGGGTCACTTAAGCGTCATCAGCACTCCAATACAACCCAATATCCACCCCATGGGTGCAGGGATGTCCTATCCCCATGCTTCATAGTACTGGTCAGGTTGATACTGCTCTTTATAGGCAAATGATGAAAAATGACACTCCGAAAGCTGAGTAAGACACTAGTCTTCCTTTTCAAAAAAATGTTACAAACAGAAAAAAATGGTCACACATCAGAGAAGACCTGTTACTGACAGTCACAGTGCTTTTGAGTCTGGTTGAGAGGCTTGCAAAATGCAAGGACGAGATTAACAGTGACAGAATTTTAAGTAGTGTGCATGCATGTGTGCATATGTGTGTGTGTGTACTCAGACTGTATTCAGATTTCTAAAATGCAAAAATAGCAGAAAATAAGAAAAAACCTTACAGGGAAACAGTTGAAGTGTTTTCAGGTTGATAACATGGTAAATATAGATACATTTCTTCAGTGCATATTTCTGCTTCTCTTGTTATCCTAAAAGGATTTTTATTCATTTAAGCTGTAGTAGAACTCTATAATCCTACCAGCTAGATGGACCAGTGAGGAAAGCACATTTGCTGCCATTCCTTATCATATCCCAGTGGCAGAATATGAAAATGAAAAATTGTGTTTCTTGCACTGTAGAAGTCCTTTCAAACAAGCCCTTGCACAAGGAGAATATGACAGTACATTATATTAAATTACTTTCAAGGTAGGAAAAACAAGATGACAAACCAAAGTGAGCAACTAATAATAATAAATTTGATGCTGTTGGTTCACCTGAAATCAACCATTACAATAACTTACCGGTGCACCACCATTCCTCTTACTGGCCAGCTTGCAGGTTAGACTTAGATCTATACTCTTTAAGACAGTTATACAAAAATAGATCATGTTAATTGCTTTTTAATGTGTCTAAAATTACCCAGATCTGAACCACAGAAAGGAGGCTCCAGTTTCCTTTCTCTGTATTGGAGATCAGATTTCTGCGTTTCTGTAGGTTTGCTTCCCACTATGACCCTTCCAAATTTGTGACCCATTCCCCCAGTGCTGTAGCATTTCCATGTTTGAAGCTTCACGAATGATTTGGATTTTCAGCTGGTGTTTGGTTATCCCATCACTTACACATGAAAGTAGCTGGAGAAGGGAGAGAAACCTGAGGGATTTCTGGACTGAGCTGTGATATGACAGATTTTGGTCACTTACAACTGCAGCATCTTGACGTGAGTGTCAGCTTAATATGGCATGGATCACAGGCTTCTCCTGGGGCTGCAGCATGGAAATAAAAGATAGGATGGTTTCTATGTTGAGTTAGTATTGAGCCAATATCACTGCACACGTCTGGAGAAAGCAGATTTGATGAGTTTTCTCAAAAACTCAGTTTCCACTTGGAAAAACAATTAACAGAAAAATTTCAGCCAACCTTAAAGAGAAACCGCATCTTAGTAGTGCTACCATCTACTACTCTAGAGAGCCCATAGTGAAAGCAACAGGCATTTGTCCATATAGCGCATCCTGGTATGAGGAGCCCCGATTGGCCTAGAGTGACCCCATTTTGGAACTCTGAACTGTCCTATGGTCTGATGACCATATTAAACACAAGTGAGGACACATCAACTCCTCCTCTTACTGTAGTTGTACAGCAAGCCCTAGAAGAATCATAGAACACCCCAGGTTGGAAGGGATCTTAAGAGGTTGACTGGTCCAAGCTTTCATGCAAAGCAAGCCTAGATGAGAGTACCTAGCACCTTGCCTTAATCACATCTTGAAAACCTGTAGTGATGAGGACTCCACCATGTTCCTGGGGAAGTTGTTCCAGTGACAGGTTGATGTAATTTTAAAAGATGTCTTTCTTACATTGAGATGAAACCTCTTCTCATTCAACTTGGCCCTTGTCCTTTCCATGTGGCTCTTTCATGAGGAGAGAACCTCAGTCCTCTTTGTAGCTTCCCTTTAAGTACTGGACTACCGTGATGAGGTCCCCCCTGAGCCTTCTTTTCTCCAGGTTGAAAAGACCTAACTCCTTCAGTCTTCCCTCAGAGGGCAGGTTCTCAGGCCTTTGATCATCTTTGTGGCACTCCTTTGGACCCTATCCAGTCTGTCCATGTCTTTTTTGAATTGTGGGGACCATAAATGGACGCAGGGAATTATCTCCAAGCACAGGTTCATCTTTAACTATTGTCCTGCTTTTATGTTTATCTTCTTCTGACATTACCACCCATATCCAGTTTTGCTTACACAGACCACACAAGAACTGCAAATGGAGGTGAGAGTTTGACACGAGATTAATTTGAAGGAGTTTGAAAACTTTGCAGAATCTGGGAAATATTCAGTAAGCAGTACAAAATCCATCAGAAAGTTTTAATGAATGATTATTATTCTTAGCTGTGAAATGACACTTCAGAATTAGAGCTGTAATGGCTGTAATTTTAATCTTAATATGTGAAATTAAAAGAGGCACATAGACATTTGTTTGTGGTGTAAAGTACTTCAGTAAGACTGAACGGCAGAATTACTGCTTATCTCTTTCTCCAACATAGAACTCAGTGTTGCAGAGCTGAGACGTGCCCTAACTAAAAGTTATTTATGTGACATATAAACCTTGTTATCCAGATTATTTTTTTTTCATAATAGGTAAACAAATTCAGTCACTTTTACTTTGGGATTCAGTTGTCAGTCAAATTGAGATGATTCCTCTAAGACTGCAAATTCAACACTTTGCTTTCCAACTCTTTTGTGGCTTTCCCTAACTTATTTAATCTAATATCAGATGATACAGACAACTCTTTTTGTGCTCTGTCTTTTTCTCATTTCAGATTTTGACTCCTTTTCTTTTTCTTCCAGTATTCTCTTAAAAACCAATTTCAAAGTGCTGTGATGCTGCCAGAGTTATCAGTGTGTGGGGTTTTCTCCAAAAGGACTGATTGTTTAATCATGCTTATCTTTAATACATCAGTATGTGGAATAGTGTATGAGGGTCAGGTCACCCTGACTCCAAAAGGGCGCAGCACAACTTAAAACTGAACAGAGAAGGGCAACAAGGATGACCTCGTTGGTTTAATATGAGGAAAGACTTGAAAAGGGACCTCAGTCTGGAATGAAAACAACAGAGAGGAGATGTGACAGAATTATGACCATTTTAGGGAAAGTGGAAAGGTATTCATAACTTTTCATAATGCATACCACAGGTAGAACCCAAATTATCAGGTAATAGGTTTGAAACAAAGGAAAGCACATAGTAGTTAATAGGAAGGGCAACTTCTCATTGGCTTCTTAAAGGAAGTCAAAAGTACAAACAGGCTCCAAAAGTGAATAAATAAATTCACACAGTAAAGGGTTGCTAGTCAGGATTAGACACATATAACTGAGTGAAGCTTGTGTTTAAGAGACTGTCAAAATGGTAATTAAACCACATGATGCTTATTTCAGGGTGGGGCACAAACTGAAGCACAGTAAGTCAAGATGGTCAAGAGATTTGTTTCTGAAGCGCACTCTTGATGTGAACTGCAATAGAAATGAAGGCTCACCACTATACAGTTACAGACAAATGAGCACCTTGGATTCAGTGGATTAATTTTCTGTGGAAGAGGAGGGTAAGAGATTATCTCTTCCCATTAATATGCAGGTGGCATAGAGGCATGACAGGCATTTAGTGCACCTAAATATGGAAAATGGCCTAAACATATAGTGACACTGTGAAGCACCCATAGAGGTGCTCATGGCAAGTAGAAAATGGGTTTGGCTCTCATGGGTGGAAAACAAGTTTGGCTTTCATGGCTGCTGCAAAGGTCTGAAATTTTATTTCTGTAGGGACCTGTTTTAATGGTGTATGCCCTCTTCTCCTGACCCAAGAGCAGAAATCTTATGGGGTATATATGAGTATTCACTGTTTTACACTTGATTCAGGATTAGGTTCAGGCTTTGAATTTCCCTTCTTTCAATGCAATGCAGCACATAAAAGCTGCCTTGATTTGATACACCAGAAAGAGAAAGAAAACAGCCATGTAGAAATTCTGACATCTGCTCTTTCTTTGATGCAAAGATATACTGCTTTTGTTCACAGTTGTTTTACCCCTCATGCCTTAGGAGCATATGAAAAAATTCAGGATATATGAAGGAAACATTATTTTCCATCTCTAACTGGCTCCAAATGCCACAGTGACAACGTAGGACAAAAGGTAGACATTTTTCCTGTGTTGTGAGTTCTCCTTTTCAGCTGAGGGCTGCAGTGACATGTGACAGTTGATGAACATTTAGTTCTCTTTGGTTACCACCCTCTTCTCTGGAAACGATAAATCTCATGGTTTGAGATGTCAAGAATCTGTTGATTTTCATGGCGTTGATCCTGGTTTCCAGGTGGTGTTATTTAGGAAATTTTGTTTCTTGTATTTTATAATAATTTCATCATTTCTTTCTGCTTTTAAAAGTCTCTCTCTTGAGATTGCATGGCAAATTGAAAACACAGCCAGAACAAAATGTACAGTCTCAAGCAGCAGAAAGAAAAGAAAAATATGATAAAAGATGTAAAATATTTATTTCAAGCCTTGAAAGGATTACCTCAGTGGCTGAATTTTTTGGCCTGAACAAAGATTTTTTTAATGCTCCACTTCTACCTCACCTGGGCATGTTTTTGACAACACGCCTCACTAAGATACATGAATTCTTACAGGAGTCTCACTGAATTCACTCTTAATTTGCTGATCACTTTCCATGGAAATCATATCCTAAAAGTGTGCTAGTATTATTCAGTTGATTATTACAAATGATTTTAAATTATGTTGATTTTGTTCCTAGAGAAATGTCAGGAGGTGAGTACAAAGCTTGACAACAAAATTTTAAAAACAAAAACAATCTCCTAAGATTCAGAATTATAAATTGAACACCTTGTTTGGGTAATAAAGAAGTAAACAAAAGCAAATGAGAAATGGACCACAGATCTACTTCTCAGTAAGGCATCAGTCAAAAAAGGAATATTAAAAATATTAAAAATTGTTGATGAGGTGCAATATTCAGAAGAATAGCTGCTTTGCAAAAATGTTTTGTACTTTTGTCAAAACTAATCACAAATCTTACTGTAGTCAGAAAGGGAGGAGAGCATCAGCATTAATTTAATGGGTACAGAGATGTCCAGATCCACAGGTTATGTCTGTTCACTTCAGTCTCTAAGGGTCAGCAATGACTATTTAGTTTTATAAGCTCCAAGAGACATAACTGATACTAAGCTTAGCATATATCATGACGTAGTTCTGTAATAACTCCTTCAAAGCATAAGATACTTCTTAAGGTTCTTAGAAATTTGTTTTTACAAGCCTTTTACAAGTTTTTGGTATACCACTGGATGCAAAAGCTGAGGGCTGACAGCCCAGCCTTGGGGGAGTTTCACTGTTCTTGAAGGCCTTCTAGACATCTGTGAAAGCTGAATGCCTCAGATATTAAAAAAGTGGGTCCTGGATTTTTCCAGCAGCAAGAATCTATAGTTTCAGCTTAATTCAATTAACGCCACCCCCCCCCCCATCTAATTGTATCTTGTCTTTTCTGTATCTGTTTCCCTATTAGCACAAAGACATATACTTGCCTTTTAATGCCTTTTTGAGTCGTGAAGTCCTCTGTCTATGCCAAGCAGAGTGATTCCACTCTGGAATGGGATGGAGGGATGAATCAAACCTGACCAATCTGCTGCCCCTCAGCTGCTCATCTGTCCTCCCTTCTCATCACATAATCATGCTCATAACTCCAAATGAGAAGAATGGTTAGGATAACCAGGATATGTTTCAAAGGTTTATCAAATGATTGATGGAACTGTTTTGTCTAAATGATCCATTCAGAAGACTGGATTGTTTTCTGAGTCATGATTTCTGCTGAGATACATAAAGAACTTCAGACTATTAATTACTGAAGAATCAGCTAACTTGATAACTGAAGCACTCACAAGACAGACAGCTCTAAGAAAATATAAGAGGAGCAACTTGTTCCTCAGCTGGTATGTGTGTTTGAAAGGAAGATGTGATTGGCTTTTATATTAAGACTAGTCAGAAATTTCAGCCTTTCCATGTCACATCTGATCAGTCGGATTGCTCCAACTCTTGACACTTTTATTCTTTCTTCAATTGTGTGAGTTCATTCAGCGCTACAAATACACAAAGCTTGGTCCAACAGGTAGAAACATGCAGTGTGATCCCATTTTTCAACCATTTTGGCTTCGTGTAGGAGAAAGGACCTTTCTTCCAACATGCTGGCGTGGTATTGTAATTCATTGTCTTAATAAACATATCATCTGCTTTATATTCAACACTTCTAGAAAGGAGAAGAGGAAATTATTTTTTACTATGGTTAAAGGATCCTGAGATGTTATTGAGCATCTCCTCTCGTGGTTAGTGCACCAATGCTGTAACCTGCCAGGCAGACTGTAAAGAAAGGCTGGATGGTTGTTGACTGACTCAAAGTTTTGTGAAAATCCATAGTAAAACTACATAAAATGGAATTAACTTTTTCTGTGCCAAAAAGTCATTGTAAAAACCAGCAAAAAGGATGCAATCCCATCCACAATCCAAAGCTGCACCTAGTGTATGTAATTTATCTGTGTAACACCATGGTTAGTGACTCTACCAATTAAATCTCCTTCTCCAACCCTACTCCCCTAATCAGAAGCACAGTCATATATTCAACCTCTGAGAAACATTTCTGTATATCTGATTCTGAAAAGTAGTTTCTAGAAATACTACATGGATTAACTATGAAGGTTCCTGGGATGCTTTTATATCCCTCACTAAAGGTTTTTGGGCACCTTAATGCCTCTGAGTCTCTCACTTTTGCTAGCACACGACAGCTTGAAACTTAGTGTACCCATCATAGGTCATTAACTTTCATAAGTTGCTCCTGAACAGAACCCAATAAATTTTGTTTGAGTAAAGCAGTAACATCATTATAACCATCATTCCATATGCCATTTTATAGCAGCTATAAAACATAGGCTAAAGTTTGAATATCTGATAATTTAGGACTTGTTAGAGTTTCACATTTCATGGGAAACATAAATCTTTTCCTCCCAGAATGATAAAATTCTAACCCTTGTCCTTGGTCTGTTAAGGATGATATAAATATTTGTTGATAGTCTGCAATTAGACGTTGCTGTGATTTATGTAATATGGGTAAAATGCAGGAAGAAGGGAACCTATATGTTAGCATATTTAAATTCCTTTACCTTTTGTTTCTGCTCATATTGATTTTATGTCTGATGAATGTTGTTTAATAGCCCAAAAGAACGCTCTCACCCTGTCATTTGAGTCCTGGATAGAAAAATAATAACAAAGAGGCTGAAGACATTAGAAGATGTCAAAGGGGAACTGTGTATCTATAGTAACAGCAAAATGTTCTGTTTGATTTCAGTTATTATTCAGAAAGATATGTGAAAAGATTGACTCTTTCTGCCTCCCATCTTCTGGTGGCTATTTTCACATAGCCCTAGTTGTTGATTTGGATGGTCATATTTGACACAGTCTGAGCTCCTTGTTCCTTATGCTTGCAAATAAAACCATGAAAAATAAATTTCATTACTCAAATACCAGACAGAAAGCAAATTAAAAGAAAATTTCTTCTTGTTTTTTTTTTCATTGTGTCTATATCTGATAGCTTTAAAGATTTCTATATCTGATTCATCTGATTCCTGTTTTTTGAACTTTTGAAGTTAGCATTCAGAAAGATGCCACAGAATAGTTAATATGGAAATGGTTCAACTGAGAGCTCTTTACTTAGAGACTGGCCTATCCAGTGCTTATCAGTTTTGACAGATTCCTCATTTGAGAATTCATCTTGCTGCCTAGAGAACACCAGAGCTGCAGAGCACGGTTGCACAGTTGTGCTGGTAAACACAACCGTCTCCAAACAGGAGGGGTTGTGTTCCCAGCCTCAGGCAGCTCCTTGAATTTGATTGAAGCAGTAACTTAGTGCAGTCCTGTCCGTGATCTTGTGTCTTGCTGCATGCCACTCGAGGAGGATTCATAAACCGGGAGACAGCAGAGATGCATCTGGGCCCAGGTCTCTATTTTTTAAAGTAAATTTTTGGCAAAGGAAGAGCTTTGTGTCAGCTTACATCCTGGCTTGTTTCCACAATGAAATCTAACCCCCTCCAGAGTGATGAAACCAGCTGTTTGCAAAAAGGCTGCATGGGATATTTTTGTATAAATAGTAGCTTCTTAGTGAAATAAGGCAGGAGCACCAGCAATAGCAGGAGTTGCTTTGACATACAATGCCACCTGTGGGTGGTGAAAGGAGGGAGGTGATTTGCTCCCAACACTGCCGTGGCACATCTGAACTCTGCAGCCCTTCTTGGGGCAGCCTGTGGAGGGGCAAATTTTGTGGACCACCAAATAATCATCTGATCTATCAAATGTCTTGCTAGTGCAGGCATTGCTAACATGGGCCATGAAATGGCTGCAAATGTCTTTATTTTTTAAAACCACTCCAATTTGCAGCTGTATGAAAGACTGAATGATCATACTGATGATATATAACCTCTTAGTACCTTCTTCTCCTGTTTGTAAACCCAAAATAGTAATGCTAAATCTAATAGCCAATGCTGTGAAACTAAAGGAACTTCTGAGGTCTGGCTTTCATCAAAAGACACAACTTTGAGCCTCTGCCTTTGATGATGTTATGCTCATACTCATCACTGAGCCTGTCCTACTGACTTATTAGAATTTCTTTGCATTGTAGGTGTTAGATACAAAATAAATGGAAAAATATTTTCAGGCTGACAAGCAAAGCAACTATCAATTTTTCCAAACATTCCATACCCAAGAAAGTGATGAAACCCCACAAGATTATTTAAAAACAACAACAAAAACCAATGGAATAATTTTTATTTGCCATCTGGCTTTTATTATTTAAATGCATAAATATTAAAGCCAGCAAAGGCTGTTAAATAATTTGTTGTGATATTCTGAATGGAGAGAGCTTAGAATTCCACCTTGGAAATGTTGGATGAAGCCTAACGGCATGTGTTTGAGTAAAACAGACCTTCCAGAAACACATCTGATGCTGTTAAGATTTCCAAAGAAGCAGAATAGTCTTGGCTCCACACTAAAGGCTGGAATAGAAACAGGCTAAAGAAAAACTGAGATGTTTTCGTTGCCAAATATGACCTACCTCAACTTCAGAGGCTTTCAGAAAAATATACTTTAAAGCCACAGGAGTTGGCAGCCACAGGAATTTTAAATGACTGCTGCTCATTTCTGGGTCACATTAAGCAGATGTTTGCACCTCTAGTTTCATGAAGGCTTTCCAGTTTTTCTCCTGACTTTTCACATGCATGCTGTCTCTGACAGGGAGTGTACAACCCAGACACACACCTGAGAGACAGCAAGCTTGGAGCAACACCAAGAACTCATCCCTCACCACTTTCTACCCCTATTTAAATGCAGATTGGTTCTATTTTTGCAGGTTGGTTTTATTTTATAAAAACAACCCCTGTCCTCAATACCGGATGTGTATAAGAGATGAGTAAAGATTTTGGAAACACAAATTAGCAGTATATCCTAAGAGAAATTAAAAGTGTACCTTTAATTTTCTAACTTGCCCTGAGGCATGCTGGTGCAGGTGAAGAGATAAAGGGCTGTTCATGACTCTTCTGCCTCTTTCTCATGTCTGGCACAGCCACAGCATAAGGGCAGTGGGACCATCTAACATGTAAACAAGTGCTTTGCCACAGAAAGGCTCTCCTCAAATCAGAGGGTCATCTGATTCAGAAGTAAGGTCATGTCTCCTGTTTCTAAATCTCAACTCTGGTCTGTTTTTTGGAATGCAGAACCTAGCTGTGCGAGCAGGACATCTTCTTGAGCTGTTGCATGTTTGGCCCTACTTCAGCAGTTGAGAGTGAAGAAGGCAAGAGGTACCTGCACATTTCCCCCCATCTGGACTGGCTGATCACATGACTGTGGTGCCTAATTTTGGGCACGGGCCAGGGTGGCACGTGACAGATATTAGGTCCCATGCAGACAGAATGAAAAGACAACACTCTATGGAGAGTGCGTTGTAAATACTGTCTTATTTTGCTCTTGGTGGGTCAGCGCTGCAGACTGCAAATAAGTGAGGAAATTGCTTCAGCCAGTGTTGAAACCACATTTACTTACCATTTTCATATTTAGTGGTCTGGTTTGGACCACACACAGATTACAATGTGTGTTAAACCACACAGTTCATTGATCTTTGGTTTACCAATGCCATAAAATCCGCCCCTAACCTCCTTCTGCTGATCTGTAGTGTAGAAGAACAAGTTGAAGGCATATTCTTATCAGGAAATTAATTCTCATCACATTATTCAAGTACATTTTCAAGCTTATAGTCCTGTGCCTCCTTCAGATCTTGTAAGGTCAGGAATGGCATGTGTATTTTCATATACGTGTATTTGTCTCTGACCAAGCCTCTAGTGCTTCACATGGCAGTGCCTGTACTAGAAGTGGATTTTTAACTGGGTCTTTTATGTTAAGTTGTATAATTAATAATAGGCTTCAATGATGAGGTGGGAAAAAAGGAAAAATGAGTGTAAGCCTCTTTAGAAATCCATGTTCCTTTCAGATTTTGCCTAATTTTCTATATACAGAGTAAAAAATTTCTGCCAATAGACATCCTTGCATCTCAGTCTCTCTTGATAGTCAATGAAGGTAAGGACTTGAAGGGAGTAAGCCATCCTGCCTATTTAAACACCATTGTAAAACTGCATATTAAATCTGCCTAGTCCACTCTGCTGACTCCAATGGGTATCTAGATGGTGCAGTTCAGCTGGACACGTGGGGAACATAGAAGATAATATTCACTCAGATGAATCCTGGCTGTACTACCCCGTTAATGCTCCTTAACATGCTATATATCTGAATCTTCAGTTTCTCAGGAGTATACACTTCATTTTGGATCAGCTGATCCAAAACCAGTAGGATTGGGTGATTTTTGAAGATCTGTCCAAGGACTGGAGAGCTTAACACAGGTGCCCACCAGAACTCCCACACCCTTCAAAATGTTGGAGTTAAGTCTGTAAAACAATTACCACAAGTTCATGCTGATTTTCTGCAGCACTGTTTATTAGGTTGAAAAGTACCTAGAGGATAAAAGTAATTTAGTAGTAATCATGCTCTGAAACCAAATTAAATTACTCAAGGACTTTAAGAGATTTTCTTATGAACTCCTCTTGCAGATCATGCACGTTAATTTTACTTTTGGAATCGTGTGCACAACATAACCCTGATTTAACTGCACAGCCAGTGCAGTCACATGCACAGGCCATGTATTTTCTTGTGCAAGTGAGGCCTGATCTTGTAATCTCTGAATGTCCATAAAAGGACCTATTACCTCTGGTGGTACACGGTCATGCTCATGGCTACTCATGAATGTGGTTTGTCTTTGTTGCATTTTTTCCTACCACTACCACCAATCTCCTAAGACTTTCAGGATATATCTACACCATTTTTTTTTCCATTGTAAGAGTTTCAGTCAATTAGCGCCAAGTCTTACCTTATGGTTCAGGCCCGCTGTCCTTCAAGTCTGTCCTCCAAGTCTGTCCCCCTGTGTGTTGTTAACCCCCTGGTATTTTGTATAACTCACTGCCAAACATGATCATGCCCCACTCTCTTCAGCTCCTGAATCAACAATGTCTTTCTCTAATTCAGCCCAAGACCATCTTTTTTCCCTTTGACTCTTGTTACAATCTCCAGAGTTTTCTGAAGCATGAAAACTGCTATATTAAAAAAAAGAAAAGCCTTCCTCAATATATGGATGAACTACTGTCTTTGCTCTCTTTCGTGCTATATGTTATGTCCTCCTCTTTCTGTAAGAGGTAGAGTCATTTCATCTGTGTTATTTCAAATAACTGCTTCATGTGACCCCAGCATTCATGGAAGGAATAAAGTGGCAATCAAATGGACTACACTCTGGGGTTTTAGGTTTTTAAATTATGTCAGGAGAATTCACATATTCTGAACAAACAGTGATAAATTATCATTGCCTGCTTCTCATAATCGCTGTACAGAAGAAACAGCTGCTTAAAAGATTTGGTGAAACTGTTATCAAATAATTTGATAGAGAGAGTTGCCCTGTCCTCCTTGTCCTCAGGCCACTCCACCTGGCATCTGAGAGCTGGCAAACACCAGCAACTTCCTCTCCTGGGCAGCATGATTCGGAGGGGGGCCCGGTGTTTGCAGGCTTAAGGAGGTTCCACCTGCCAGGGTAGAAAAGGAGCTATGCAACCCACACTAGTGCAGGGCAGAGTACCACAGACCTTTCCTGAATGTATTCGTGTCCCTCCTGCCACTCCCATAGGATTTGGCCTATCCATTGCTCTTCATGCTGTGCAAGCAGAAAGCAGCGTATGCCCAAGTGTCCTTCAACCATCTCTTAACACATTGGACAACCCTTGCTTTACTGCGAGCCAGGAAGGACATGACCTCTACAAGTCTTGGGAAACATTTGATACTGCCCACATGCCCTCACTGGCACGGTGAGTGCTGCTGACTTGTAGTCAAAGAACACTTTGAGCTCTCTACCTGGGAACAGTGCGGTGAGGTGGATCCCCCCAATGGGGATGTCCTTCTACACTTACCTTGGTACAGATCCAAGGGAATTACTCAGCTGACATGTTGCAGCCTCCAGAACAGCCTTTGAGGAGGCAAAAGTCCAGTCACGTAGGCTGGGCTTTTTCTCTCATTCATTAGCCTCTGCAGGCTAAGAAAACCCAAATCAAATGATTTTACAGTAAACACATGTGATCTACTCTGGACTGTGTTGGCTCTGAGGCTGGGTTTGGCCTGCCATGAAGACAAGGATGCCCAATGCCTTTGTGAAGACAAGACCTTTGTATGTATATTGGCTGCATTGTATCTTTTTCCAAGACGTATTAAGTCTTTAATATGCAAAACTTAAACCATGTCTCAGAAGATAGGATAGGTTGAACAGCTGGTAATTAAGTCCCCCCTCAAGGACTATTAAAGCAGTAGCATTTAAATGGTATAGTAAAGGCCATGAGTAAAGGCCATGGCTGAAGCAAAAAAAAAAGCCTCTATGAGAACAAGAGGCTCTTTACCACCCCCTGTTCAGCTACTGCTTAATTCTGCTACATCTGTTGGCTCTCTGGGCTGTGCTCCAGGACACGTAGCAGTGCCCATGTGCTGAGCATGGGGACTTGGTGCCTCATTTTACTGTTGCAAAATCTAGGTAGTGGTACTGAAATTGCTGGTGCCACAGGGTGTTACTGGACTGATACCAGCAACTGGACACTGCAGGATGGTGGAACCAAGCCAGTGTGGATGCTGGGAGTTTTGGTCGACAGCTGGCTGAATATGAGCCAGCAGTGTGCCCAGGTGGCCAAGAAGGTCAACAGCATTCTGGCCTGTATCAGGAACAGCGTGGTGAGTAGGACTTGGGAGGTGATCGTCCCCCTGTACTTGACGCTGGTGTCATCTCACTTCGAATACTGTGTCCAGTTTTGGTCCCCTTACTACAAAAAAGATGTTGAGGTCCTGGAATGAGTCCAGAGAAGGGCAACGAAGCTGGTGAGGGGTCTAGAGCACAAGGATTATGAGGAGCGGCTGAGGGAATTGGGGTTGTGCAGCCTAGAGTAAAGGGCTTAGCTTGGCTTGAACCCATATGAAAAGCTTCCTTGCAACATTTATTGCTTGCCTTAAACACCAGACTAGGTTATGTTAAGCACTGGACAAAAAAACCTAAACACAACCCCTGCCTATATGAATTTACCACCTGGAGATAAGTGAAGCTGAGCACAGCCTACTTGCAGGCAGTTTCATGCCTCTATTCAGAGCTGAAGTTTTGGTCCTGACCTATCTACACTCAGGTTTTGACGAGGATTTGTAAACCGTTGGCTCTCATCATATTTGTAAAACCATAGAATCACTCAGTGGCAGGACGGCTTGATTCTGAAAACTGGGCCACAAATGTGTGCTTACAGTGAATGTATTAGAAAGGAATTACATTAAAATCAGGTTTTAAATATCTTGAACAAATAAAGGAGGTAGTGTTTCACAGGAAATATATACACTTGCAGTGGGAAAATTTATGCAGCGCTTCCAAATCTCATTAAGCTCCAAAAGCTATTTTGTGTGCTGCGTGATGCAGATCATGACTGAGATCTGCAACAGGTCATGGTTCTGCGCTTGACCTGTCCTGGCTGCCTGCTCCCCTCAGTCATTCAGAGGAAAAACATATTCATGCATAGTAATTAGGGGAAAAAGAAAATTACTAAAAAGTTTCAGATAAGAAAGAAATAAATTGTGTACTTGTGCTAAAAATACTTGCATTTATTCATAATTAACACACAGGACTGTGAGATCCTTTGTCATACTTGTGGCACACACAGCCTAGTGTCATGTTAATGAATGAGTGATAATACTCGAATGACCTTTTTCCAGTGTAGTAGGGGAGTACTGCTTGAGGTATAAATCACTGCAAAAGCTATCAAAATTTGCAAGCTAACACACTCAACAGCTGTGGTTTTTTCACTATTTAGTCAAGAGCAATTACAAAACATAGTAATCAAATATGAAGATCGTATTTCAAATAAGGACAGAGGTAAGAAGTGTAGAAAAAAATAAAAATAGCAAGCAGCAAAATTCAGTGTGCTCTGTAGTCTACAGACATTGCAGAAAGGATGAGGACACATTTCTGCCTTTCGTTCCCTTATGCCAGTCACTTCCACTGTGAAGCATGTGTTGTGAAAGAACTGGAGAAACATCCCATAAGAGTCATAAAATAGCAACAGGACCACAACGTATGAGGAAATGTAATCCAGAGCCCGGAGCAGGGTGGGATTTGGGGGGTGAGAGTAGCTGTGGTAATTCCTTACAGAGAGGAATTCAGCCGGTTTAAAAATAGAAGTTGTCAGGCAAAACAGAAAGTCCTGGAGACAAGCAGGTGGCTGCAGCAGATTTTCATTTGAAATGCTAAAGTGGAGGAGAATTACCATCTTCATCCAGCCTTTTTGTTTCTTGAGATTCAGAAGAAGCCAGGAAAGGAAATCTCTTGTCTTCCCATCAAGCAGCCCCTTTCATGGGAAAACTTAGATAAATGTGCCATAAGAACTATTGCCTCTCCTCCAATTAGCATATTGGTATTCTTGTATTCTCTTTGCTCCTACAGTTTGAGAAGTTACTTGGAGGCCAGATATTTGTACAGATGTGATTTACTGTCTATGTCAAAGCTGACCCTTATTTTTTTTTTCAGTTTCTCCAGGGCCCTGAAACACTCATCTGCATCCCTGCTAATGCTTGCAATCAGTTGCCTCTGGCAAGGGAGGAAGGGATCTATTCCTAAACTAACCAGATTATGTCAGAAACGGAAATAGGCAGAAGGAGACAAACAATGGCCAGAGCAATCTATCAGTCATTCCCAAGGGGCTCTTAGCAAACAGCCTTGATGCACTCTTAGTACAGGAATTTACTGGTAGTGTAACCAAATAAAGCTCGTTGCATTGTGAAAAGAACAAAGCATTTTCATTGATTATGTGCTGCATGTGAACCAGTAAACAAGTCATCAAAATACATGCTTTTGCAGATAATTCATTTTAAATAGACTCGGCATAGACTTGTATCAAAATTACCTCTGCTGTGGTTAGACAGGGCAAAATACATCATACCTAAGTTTGGATAGGGAAAGACACATCTTACCTAGGTTTCAGCGTACTATGTGGCTGTAGTGAGTGCATCTCCATCTGAGCTTCTCATTGTAAGCCCCTCCACTGTCAATCTGTCAATGGAAAGACAGAGTAGGCCATTTTAAATATGATTTATATGGTGTATTTTAGATATAGACTTTAGAGTGAGATAATGGACACCGATATGCCTAATTACAACCACTATTAAGGGACATCAGATGAATGCCTTTGACAGATTCTTCTTTTAATCACATGAATACCACCAAAGGAGTAGTTCATCCTAAGAGAGCTTGACCTGTGTGGACTCCCAGTACTGTCCAGTAACTGTAATCCTCTGCCTCATGTGTGGATGCTAGTTTATCTTGAACTACAGTGTTTGACAATCTCATTGATTTGTGAGATCTAGTAGTGCCTGACCTTTGGGCATTCCCAGGCAGAGCAACACCTATTAGGAGGATTATGTCTAGCAACAGACTCATGCCTTTGCGGCTGCACCATCTAAAGCAAGTCTCTTTTCTGGGCTTTGTTTTGGTCTCTTTGTATCCTCAGGGTTGCCTGAGCAGTACCTATTTCACTTCCTAGCAGCAGTAAGGACTGCAAGACGTGTACTTTGCAGAGTACATTACAGCATATTGCTAGAAGGACAGGCAGTCTAGTCTTCTCTCATTCTGCTGAAACAGTTGTTGACAGCAGTATATCAGCTTGTAAGGATCTGAGGCATAGATAAAGTTTCCCCAAATCCTTTGGTCTTCAATAGCACACATTAGTATTTAGGCTAACTGACTATCCTACTTTCCTTGTCTTTCTCCTGAAGTTTCTTGCCATTTCTTTAGGTTTTTTTTCCCCACAGAATATGTTCATTTTTCAAGTTTATATCTGTTCAAGGAAGATATGAAAGGCATGCAGTAGTCCTGAAATCAGAGGATTCATTTCCATCCTTTGAGCTTCTCAGAAATGTCAGTTTCCACCACTGGGAAACTCTAGCCTTTCTGACCTTTCACTCCAAACTGGGAAAAAAAATGGAAATCTGAAATTTTATACCAATACAGACGTTTTCAACTGAAGCTGTGAGCTGAGGAATTAAGGGGGAAAACTTGAATTCCACTGAACAAATATTTTTTAAAAGAAAGCTGTTAGAATATTTTCAGCCAGAATTTAATGAAGTCTATCTCCTTATTCAGTTCTGACTTTCTTCACTAAATTCACCTGAGAGGATACTGGCTTAAGAGAGATTATTTTGCCAGCACGGTGTTCTGTAACATTTGCTGATTTTGCTCACATACCTTTTCCCCAGATAGCCCATGGGTAGCTGGTATAAACAGTAGCATATTTATTGTGCCTACCTTTCCAGTTTCAAAGCAAGTTTATTTGCTGCTGTGATGTCTGTTTGGCATATGGCTTCTGGTCACAGACTGTGATGTAAAAGATGGAATCCCCTCATGTGGTTCTGCATTTAAAAAGAAATCATCAGTCTTAAAAAGTTGTGTTGTAATGCCAGTAATGACCTTATATGCACATTCAGGTGATGGGCGTTTTCCCTGTATTTCCTCTTATGCTAATGAAGTGTCTCTGTTCTTTTTCTGTGGTGTAAACCAATGCGGCTAAAAAAGGGACAGATTTGATTAAGTGAATTTGAAGAGCTTTTCTCCAGCTGATAGAAAATACAGATGTGAAGCATCAGAAAGAGCATGATGGGATACAAAGGGATTTTGTTCTTTGCTTACATTAGAGAAAGTGCATATATTTGCATGTTCAGGATACAAAAAGGAGGGTATTTTATATTGTGAGCACTTGAACATTAGCTTCTTCAGTACCTTCTGGGTCCTACTTAAAATGAGCAGAACACTGCCAAGCAAGCCAGTCCCATGGGGACTATGGAGCCATCACCTCACTTCACCTCTGTCCTGGCCTTCTAACGTTTCTTCCACAAGCAACAGCTGCCCATCAGGGTAAGCTCTGCTGAGTCCAAGGCTCGACTGGCATCCACCTCCACGCCACCCTGCAGAGGGATCTCATTGGCAAAACACCTTCAGCCTCTCCTCCTCCCTTCCCTTCTGTCCTAGTCTGCTCCCTGTACCTTCCATCCTCAGGGAAGAAAAATGTCATTGTGACATCTGTAAGTGAATAATTGTAATACTTTATAGCTGGTATATTTCATGTTTCTCAAAACACTTCAACAATGTCTGTAACTTGGCATCTCATTCTTCTGAGGCACAGGTGTCTGTGGCAGAAAGGAAAACAAGGACTGTACGGGAGTATCTGTGCCAGATTTCAGGCACCTGAAACTTCATGTGTTTAGTCTTAACTGGTTGCACATGCCTCCTCTATAGATAAGGGTCACTCAAGAGAATAATTCTAATGGAAGACTGGGGCATTAATCATTTCATCAAACTTTAAATATCTCCGCTTGAACTAGTCAGCCCAGTTCTCCTTTCCAGTCGGTAGAGACAAGTAGAGTATGATTGCTTTTGTAGGCTGTAGGATGAGGTGAACTGCACCTATTTTAATGATGACTAGCTTGGCAACTGATGTCTATATTTTAAAAGCTGATGTTCAGTGAGTCGAATTTCATCCATTGTGATAAATATCATTGTTCAATGAGATTAGTTCTGATACGCCATCAAGACTACTTACTGCCATGTGATGTACTTCATGTTCAGACTCAGTTCCAAGGTACAAATGAGACCATTTGATGTTGTTTGGCCTTCAGTGAAGCTTGTAGTTCTTATCTCATGCATTCAGCAAACTTTGTAACTAAAAAGTTCTACAAAGTAGTTGACTGCAAAGGCCATTTGTCGGCCAGAACTTGTGTAAGAGTCTGAGAAAGCATGATAAAAGGACCGTTTTTGTGGTCCTGACGTTATCCAGCATTATAGTGAGTTTTAAAACCAACTATCCTTTATTAAGGAAAAACAATAGGAAAAAAAGAACAATTGGAGAAGCTTTTGTAGGCTGTTGTGACTGCTGAAAGCCCTGTCTTTCCCACCCATCACATTCAGATGTACGTCTCTGAAGAAACCCATGTTTTTCCAAGCATGGCCTATTGCTAATCCCAGGTAAGAACTGTCCTGTTCTAAATTATCACAGATTATCAGTCTTGCTCAGTGTCAGCCACTTCACCAGAACCTGTCTTTGTTTCTCCTGGCTGTTTGGAAAACAGCATTTGAAGGACTCTAGGTAGTATGGACATGTTCTATTCCTTTTCTCTTTATTTTCAGTTTTATAGTCTTGTATGATATATTTAAAAGTAAGTACTTTTCAATAAAGACTGAAGCCATATCTCCTGAGTAAGCTGTATGGAAAGTGTCTTGTAACTCTATGAGACAACTCATCTCAGCACAGTCAGCTGCCTTTGGCTGGGATGAATTACAGTCATTCCATCTTTATCTGTACCCACTGGGATACACAACTTCCTGAGGCATTTATTCTTGAATCTCATTTGAGTCTTTCCTGATAGTCTTGATACCACAGGAACCATTTAGCCATGCCTCAGAGGGACCTTTTGATTTAACTAGAGGAAACATGGAGATAAAATATTATCATTTCTTACTGATGAAGATAAAAGCATCTCAGACATAATTTTAATTGAGTGGAAGGATGGGTATGTTTAAAGAAACATACCCATTTGGCTAAATTAATTATTGAGATTAAAAGTTCTGATATAATCAACAAGGAAAGATGAAATTATATTGAAAGCAAATACTGGATTCAGAAATCAAGGTGTTCATTTACATACATGCACAAGGGAAGATAAAGGGCAGATGGATTCTTGTTCATCGTTTCATTTTTTTGTCTGTGCCTTTCAAATGATAAGGACTTCATTTCTTCTGGATCAAGTCTTGCGGAGATATCAGCTTCGCATGCCAGGTCAGCAAAAATAAAACAGTAAACTGAAAATTAAAGGAGGAATATGTTTGAGTTTCACAGCATTCTTGTGACTGTCTGTGCAGGGCAGAATCAGCTCTACGTGAGCCATATTGGGCTTGAAATCATTTTCATTTACAGGAGAATTTTTGAATAAATGCATTTTCTGGGTATTCTAATATCATCATCATCTTCTCTTAAACTGAGCTGATTGAATTCATAGCTGAAAAAAAAACCCAACAAAAAACAAACCAAAAAATGGTAAAAGGAAGTAAAAAGTCCAGAGGAAAAGGTTTTAGGTTTTTTTTCAGGGAAGTATGATAGTCATATGTTGGGTGTCTCAACGGACCAGCATTTTCTTACAAGTCACATATACCTTGTTCAGGAGGAGTAGCTCCAAACTGACTCACTGCCTGCTCTCTTAACTCACGGTGTTGGTTAACTGATATAGCTGCATTATGCTTGCTCTACATAAAAGCATGAGCAGAACAAGCAATTTCAGACCTCAAGTCATGCTGGTTGTCTAAATGTCAGCTAGCTGTTGATTGAATGGATTCCTTTGTTATCCAGAGAGATGACTGCTCTAGACTTTACTCGCTGACCACAAGTGGAAGGAAAGTTGGATCATGAGTCTGGAAATAGCTGATATACCAGTATTGGTTGTTTTCAGAGACATGTTTCTGAAAAGATGGACATTGCCTTCAGGTGCCTGGTGCTCAGTCCAGTCCCACTGAGGAAACCTGGGGGAGACATGTTGACTTAAGTAGCCGTTGAATCACGCCTCATTTCTGCACAGAATTATGATGGAGGATACAAATTGACTGCTGATGGATTTTATACATACTGTCTGCCATTATACATACTGTCTACCATCTGCATCATAAATGCTGTGTTTCTGCACACAGGCACAGTCCATTTGCAATGTAAAATATTCCTAGGTAAGGTCCTCTAATGCACTAAACAATTTACTCATGCAATCTATAAGTGGAAATTGTATGTTTTCCTCAAGCTACCTCTTTGGCAGCACCTTTGAAATACTGCTTGATCTTCCTTAGAAGCATTATGCTGTACTTGCTTTCAAAATATCTAGAAATATCCAGTGCTGAGAACAAAAAAAGATAGGATGAGATTTCTTCTCAATGCTCATTTTCTTACACTTACAACTGTATTTCTTAATGTAACCATTTGAAAATGAACATGATGAGAATATGGAAAAAAAAAACCCAGGGATCTCCTGTGCTGGTACAGTCCCTGTGTCTTTGTACAGAGGGGACAATGCTTAGAAAAAGCTGGGGGTGGGGGGACAACATATTGGTCATAATGGCACCTTCTGTGTGCTGTCAAACCACCAGACAAGAAAAGAGGTAAAAAAGCTCTCTCTCCAAAAAGTACAAGGCGCTTGGTTGTCTAAATGAAGTGGGACGGCAGAATATGAGCAGAAAGAAGAGGTGGGAAGGGGACACTGAGAGTGTCACAGAAAGGAGATGGGATACCTAAGCAGGTAATCTGGAGGGAAGACAGAGTCCTGGCTGGGATCCATCAGCCAACTATATCAATGTCCCCCTCTGCATAAGAAAAGATTTAGGTTCAAGGTTAAAACTTTCTAGTAGATGATCAGGAGGGGAAAGTTGAGCATGATCACGTTTAAATACCTTTGAAGAACTGGTCTCCTGTGATTTTTATGTACCTTCTAGCTGGACGGCTTCTGACCTAGTGATGGAGCAACCAGGTCATTGTGGGCTGCAGACTGAGGAGCGTTGTCTGATCTTCACGGTGACGGTGCCAGCAGGTGGCACTCGGGAATACACAGAGCAGTCCCAGGGTGGCAGAGGCTGGGGAGAAGTTCGTGCCCTGCAAATGGCTCATTCTGTGCAGCGGTGTCTATGAGACACTCTCAAAACACAAACAGAAAACAGAAAAGTCAGTTTCCTTTCACAGTTAATCTTTCTATGGATACATACATTATTTTTATTTTGTTTTTTAATTTCATGGCTGTGAGAATGAAGACATTATTGCAGCCAACATATCGGGCTAAAAAGAAAAATAAATTCAGGTGGGAGGATGTATCAGGGTATCTGCATTAAATTCCAACACTTCTGTGTGCAGGAAATGGAAAGGAATGGAAACCCTACTAGGAAACCCTACTAAGTACACAATTCCTACTCAAATCTGACAAGCAAAAGAGTCCAAACCTGGCTATAAAGCAAGGAGTAGCCGGACACCTGTTTTCTAGGAAAGAATAACTTATTAATCACTTTGGATTTTCAAATGGAAAAAAAAAATCATTTTATTTTCCATGGAGAAAAGTTAGATGCAAGGAAGAGCAAGTCAGAAAATCAAGTGGAACTAGCTTTTGCTGGTATAGAGGGAGGCAGCTGACCCAAGTCACCAGAAGACCAGACCCACATCCATATCTAACCTATTCTGCCTCCCTTACACCTCTCATTTAGCAGTTCATCTTTCTGGACCAAAATCACTATATCTAATTATTAGTTTCTAGGACACTTTTCACCTGCCATGTCACTTGTTCAGAATTATGTGTGAGCTGTAAATGAGAAAATATTTGTATTATGGCTCTGTATCAGGAAGGAGAGCTGCTTGTGCAGTCATGCTTTCACAATCCATATTTTCTAGACATTCCATTCCTTTATTCCTTTTTCCTAGGATGACCCCTCTCTTTCTCTCTGCTCCTTTCCTAACCATTTCACTGCCTTTCAGGGTTTTCTTCCTTCAAGAAAAAAAAAAAAAA